>CAJPIZ010001954.1:0-12605 GCA_905368565.1 Medioppia subpectinata | reverse complement strand
TCTCTCTCTCTCTCTCTCTCTCTCTCTCTCTCTCTCTCTCTCTCTCTCTCTCTCTCTCTCTCTCTCTCTCTCTCCTATACTCTTTTGTACAGTGATTGCCATTGAGAGCGACAATAAGTGAAAACATATTTATATGGGTTAAGCGCCACTCAAACAACACGTTATATAATCACTAGTGTTAGACATCAAATACCTGTTCACTGGTATGTGTGGTAAAGATATATTGATGGATAAGCATTACATAACACAGTATTACTGTGTCTATCGCTAGTGGCCGTATAAATTAACCCTATTATTTCATTACTTCATATATTATTTTGTGTTAAGTTTTGTATTTAATTTGTATATAGGAAGTAGTGATTGACAAAACTTTTTAACACTAATAATGCTAACATATATTTGATATAAACATTATTTTGGTTATTATATTTGCAAATATTCTTAAGGCAACAAATTGTTGTATTAATTAACCATACAATGCATGTATTGTATAATACAGTACAAAATAATTACAAATATACGTATATTATCAGTGAATTTATCATAAATAAATGCAATAAAAAAATACTTTCACTACAATTTAATGAATATAAATTAGAAAAAGCTTAAAATCTATTGCATTTATTATAGTATTTTGTTATATTATTTCCTTGTATTACTCTTTATTATTAAGTGATTAATGCATTCATTGTAAGTATTGGCAATACTTTTGTTATTTTATGTATAAATTAAATGTAATTATTTTTTGCATTTATTTAATTATTTAATTTAAAGTTCAATACTAATGGGGGAGCACAGGGTAGGAAGGGGCTGTATTACACTCTATACAAAAGTACATATACTCGCCTCCTATGGTGTTTAGGTTTCAAAAATATTAAAATTTTTTAACTAGCAATTTAAATACCCCGATACTTACTGATTATATTGATACACACCCGACCCCC
Organism: Medioppia subpectinata; assembly: GCA_905368565.1. Classification (NCBI taxonomy): domain Eukaryota; kingdom Metazoa; phylum Arthropoda; class Arachnida; order Sarcoptiformes; family Oppiidae; genus Medioppia; species Medioppia subpectinata. Next base: position 11,661 of record CAJPIZ010001954.1, on the reverse strand, counting down.
CTCCGGCCCCCCACTTAGGGTGTATAGGTATCCAAAAAACCACTATAGCTCATATGATGCGCCCATAAGAGTTGTTGGTAATAGTAATCTCAGCGCCCCCCTAAGTGCCCTCCCTAAGGGTGTTTAGGTGGTCAAAATATGACTATACGGTATTCAATATATATCAATTAGTGTATTAAAATGCAGTATTAACGACGCCTCCCAAAGCCTCCTATAAGGTAGAAAAGTGTAAAAACATACAAATAAGCACTAAATCAGCTTAAATATCATATATTTATATGAAATTATGGTTTGAATTTGTGTCCCCCAATGCTATACTGGTGGCTACCCCGTGTATTTGAACGGCACATATTTGTGTGCAAATCCTGTATATAAAGACTGAGTTTTTGTTCATATTTTCATAAATTTTGTTTAGTCAAAAACTCTGTCCGATTGACTACTCACTACTGTAGTATACTGAAACTCTGCTCAACTAAATAACGTTAAATACTAAACGTACTTTATGTTATTTAGTAAATAGATTTTCAGTTATAATATTCAAAGTCTTTAAAACATAGTTTTTTTTCGAAAAATAGTTTTTAATTGTTAGTATAGTTTTATATTGTAAAAGTTAGAGTCTTTTAGACTTAGGTTTTTTTAAAACAATTTATTGTTTTGATTTTTAGTTTAGTTTTTCTTTCAAATAAAATTCAAAGTCTTAAATACTTTGAAATAATTTTAAAAACAATTTGTTTTGAAATATTTGTTTTTTGTTAGTGTTTTGTAAAAATTCAAAGTCTTTATAACTTAGAAATATTTGATAAATTGTTAGTTTTTTTAGTTTATAAAATTGTTTAATAGTTTTTGATAAAAGTAAAGTCGAAAATACTTTGAAAATATGGCTTTTGATTATAAATTTGATGAAATCGACAAAGACTTTTTGCTGCCTATGTTCAATCAAACGACATTTGGCTTTATGATTAATTTTCAAAATCGTCTATTGGAAAAACACAAAGAAATTGGTAAGAATTGAAAATGTAATGTTTTTAACTGTTTGTAATAAATCTAACAATTTTTATTTTTTTTGTTTATGTCCAAAAGAGATGTACAAAAAGAATACCCATTTGCTCACGGATGAAATATTTCATGGTTGGATTAAGTGGAAACCAGAGCTTAGAAATATGCTTGGGTTTACCAGCAAAGAGCGGACAGACAAACCGAGGGCCAAAAAACGGACTTCTAAGGACTCTGCGTCGTCCGCAGCCGTTGCCAAAAAACAGGCAAAAACTCCAGAGACTGGCGATCATAGCGATGGAGACGAGGACGGCGACAAAGCATATGAGCCCGGAGACGACGTTGACGGCGACGAGAACAGAGACAATGCCGATGAGGCGGCAGAAAGCGATGAGGAGAACGGAGACGAGAGAGATGTTGCCGATAAGGCGGCAGAGGGCGACGAGAGAGACGATGTAGAGTCAGAGCCAGAGGGTGACGGAGAAAATAAGGCGGCAGAGAGTGACGGCAATAAGGGAAGCGAGTCATCATCTAGTAGTTCGGACTCTGACTCTGACTCTGATTGCAAACAAAATAATCAGAGAAAGAGACTTAAGCGTACTTCAAAAAAAACTAAAAAATCCCGTCCATTTGTTACCACCGACGACTCGGATGATGAGAGCAATGCAGACAGTAAAACGCCGACAAAAAATGGTCAGAAAGACTTCAAAAAACTATCGGAGACCCAAAAAGCGACCCTTTCTATGCCAAAATTCGATCCCAAGAGATGCGCTATACCGCTTCAGACATCTAAACATCCAGCCGAGCGATCGCACTCAAAAACCAATGTATGTTCAGGCGGTAAAAAGAAATCAATTTTGGACAACTACTCATTGAAACGAAAAGTAAATATAAGATTGTTTTTATTTATTTTCTTATGTATTTTGTTTGATTTTCTTAATTAAAAATTGATTTGTATTTTCAAAGGAGATGAATGAAAATAGAGAAAAAGTGATGGCCAAAAAGCAGTCAAAGAATGGCATTAATTCTACTGCGACTGCGAATCAAATAAGGACTTCTGGCCAATCAAAAGAGACAACAAATACGCCCTCTATTGATAATAAGCGTCTATTAGATGATGATGAATATGCTAAGTATATGCGATATGTTGAAAAGCAGAAAAAGAAAAATTTGAATAAATAATGTAATGTTTGTTTACTATTTGATGAATAAATAAAAGAGTTTTGATTTAAATCAATTGCGTTAATTATTGATACAATAGGTGGCGTTTTAAATGAGTATTACCACACATGCGCTAGTTTAATATTGCTCTCAAACACTATATAAGTCGGTGTAAAGCAGCACTTAAAGCACTCAATGGCTGATGAAACTGTTATATGTAATTTGTGTTCTATGTCTGTATTTGCTACAGACGCCATAACACATATCCCTTTTTGTGTAATTAACGACAATTGTGAGAAACTTAAAAGAACGACTGTTTATAAAAAATACAATTTACTGAGCCAAGTATTGAATTTATTCTATGTCGGAGCTTGCGATTACGTGGATTGCGATACCCAAGAGTTAACTCAGTTTGTATTAAATTTGTATGAATTCTTTTATCAAAAAACTGAGATCGCTTTTTATCGCAATTCACTTATAAATATAAACTGGGATAATTTTGACGCGATAACTCAAGCCGCGTTGAATTCAATTGAGAACCCGAGCGGGTATTTCATACTTGTGCCAAACGGCTTCTCTGAAAGTGATTTGCTTAAGAACCCGCTCATTCGAAATCTCGACTTATTGTTTGATATGGACATGCAGTATTTGTTAAATTTTAATACATTTAACTTTCATGCAAGACATAATATTTAAGCAATAAATAACATGGGTATTTTTGCAAATAAAGCAAATTTATATAAAAAAGCTGATGCAAAAGAATATCAAAATGACTTTGTTTATTATACTGAATGTGTGTATTGTAAAAATGTTTTTCACTTATGTGAATTGACTTCTCATTTACTTGTATGTGAAGTTCGCAAAACAGCCACAGACTATACGTTTAACCAAAAATATTTGGAAATTGTTTTGTTTTTATTTGATTACCAATCTCAGCCGACACTTAAGTTACTAAATGGTAAACATTTATCGTATACTTGGGAACTCCCTGAAGTCCGCAACCCATCACTTGATGATATTATCAACGACTTTTGGTATGAAAAGAATATATACTTTCAACGAGGCGACGGACTCTGGCGTCTAACAGCTGAAATCTTGGAAGTGTTTAAATATATCAAATTATATTCAATATTGCCACCAACTGAATATATGTGGGAAGCATTCGATCGATACGTCCGTTACTTATTTGCCGAAACATATCCTGATATTTACGCTACTCCTCTCAAACCCATTGGCGACTACCGGATAATTAAATCGTTCACTACTGCTTTGCGAGACACTGATTTGTTGACTAAAAAACAAAACATTAATCAAACAATACTATATGATTGCACTCAATATGACGACCATACAGTATGTAATCTTATATTAGAAGATGGAGTTATTGTTTAAATTATTTATTATAAATTTTATATATAATTAATCAATTATGTAATCACTTATATAAATTAATATTATACTCACTCATATAATCAATATAACTAATCTTATACTATTGTTATTATTACTTATATAAATCATTTATTATATATATTTTAAATGATGTACTATTTTATATTATATTCAATAAATATTTTAAAGCATTGAGTTTGCGTAATATACATTATTTATACCCCACCCCATTTGTTATTATTACTTATATAAATCATTTATTATATATATTTTAAATGATGTATTATTTTATATTATATTCAATAAATATTTTAAAGCATTGAGTTTGCGTAATATACATTATTTATACCCCACCCCATTCATTGACGCCCCTTTTAATGTGAAGTATATATAATGGGTTTAATCCAAAGTTATTTAATTTTAACAATGGGTCCGCGGAAAGTACTTTGCACACTTTGTAATCAAAATATTAGTTTAATTAATGTATCTGCTCATGTTATCAAATGTGTTACCGAATGTAGCAGAATTGAGGCAACAGTAAATAATAAACATTACCAAGAATTATATATCTTGTGTTATATTTTAAACTATTTACCAGATTTTGATTCTCGTATCAATATACGTAGTAATGTAAATTATCAGTTTATTTTTCAAATATACCAGCATTTCTATTATATAAACATCAAGAATTATATATCTTGTGTTATATTTTAAACTATTTACCAGATTTTGATTCTCGTATCAATATACGTAATGATGTAAATTATCAGTTTATTTTTCAAATATACCAGCATTTCTATTATATAAACACTTACAAACCGTATTTATCCCCTCTGATTGGTGTTAGTTCTATAAGTAGAATAATATTATCTCAAGTTAACCGCCCAATTGGTTATCAAATTAACGTTATACCTAATATAGTATTTTTAAATTTTATGGATAACATTCTACTGTTTGCATTGAATACTATATTTACTCATGCGCAAATTATGAGTATGCGCAACAGTGACCTTAATTTATAACCACGCCTCAATATCTGACTATATAAACCTGTGTTTTAGAGTAATTCTTCACAAAAATCAAGTAGCAATGGAGTGGAAAACAATTTACGAGATTCGGTTATCTACAAATAATATTAATTATAAAATATGTGAGAAAAAAGCTAATGTAATTCAAGGCACAGGATTTAATACAAGAGATAGTATTAAAGTTCCGTACCGTATAAACAGATTGGAAATTCGAGTAATAACCGCAGGAAATGTATCATTGGGACTCAATTTTGCTCATTCAGAACTACAATGGCTATTAAATTTTTTCAAATCAAGTGAATTACATAGTATTTATTCTTCAAAAAAGCTTTGGACTGGAACGAAAATTGACGATTTGTATTCAATTGTTGCACATGAAAATCATAAGGGTTATGGAATTTTACTTACTGTAGAAGATAGAGATATTTTGCTAAAAAATGAAATATTACTTGATTTCATGTTAAAATATCAAAACGTTAAAGGTCCACAACTTCAGGAATTGGTTGAAGAATTGTATATTTCTTCAATTGGTGCGATCGTGAAGGCACGCATTGAGTCTGAATGCACTGCATGTACAGTGGGCTCTGGTGCACATAGATATTGTAACGATTATTTTAAAAATTATCCAGATAAGCGTCTTCTATTGAATAACGTCATAAGTAGTATGCGAATTGATGTGGAATTCACTGACCGATTCACTAAACTTATGGATTTGCTTAACGTGTGTGAACCTGATCGTCTAATGCAGACTAATATAGTACTACCTGATTTTAAGAAAAATATGGATGGCATAATTGACAAACTATGCGTTTATTTGGACCTTAAATCAGGTTTGGCCAACACCTTCGATAAGTTGTTTGCGATTTTGGTCTAAGCCCCTCCTCACAATATATAATATATAAAGCAATGTATTTTTTTATTTAATCATTTTATATAAAATTTACAATATAATGGCCGATAGATTTATACACAGTAATATTGTAAGCGAAACTCAAACTTACAGTAGAAAATTTAAAACACATTGTAAAAATTTAACCATTCATTTGTATTATAATACTGAATCAGCAAATGTTGATTTAGAGTATATTATTAATGAAATAAAAATTACTTTATCAGAAGTTTTGGAATTTATTTTAACAGAGTTTAATGAAAATGATATGATTAGAGTATCTTTGAAAAATGTTGAACTGGAAAGAGAAATATTCATACCATTTCGTGAAAAAAAGTATTTTAACGTTGATTTGTTAATGAATGAAATTATAAAAGTATCTCAAAGTAAACGAGAATTTTTGTTAAATGGTTTATTGGAAGTGGATTTAGTCGCTGTACAAGTCCCGTTAATTGGTGGCCGGGCAAGTTGTTTCGATATTGATATTTGGAGAAAAAATTCTAATAAAGTGGTAAGAGTAAAACCTGATGGACTGTGTTTGGCGCGCGCAATTGTTCTATCAAAAAATTATGTCGATGGAGTCCGGAGTCTACATTGGCGTCGCTTACGAGAAAATACTGGGAACATTCAGACATATAAAGCATTGGATTTATGTCAACTTGCTGGACTTCAAGTAAATAAAATTGGTTTTTCATATAATTCGTTTGACAATTTTCAAACAGCATTAGGAAGTGAATATCAATTAATTATTGTTTCTCCTCCGAAACAGTTTGTTTACACAGGACCATTTGCTGAAAAGCAAGTATTTGTTCTTATCAGTGATAGTCATGCGGATTGTTTGCTATCAATTAAGGCCTTTTTACAGTGTAATTATTTTTGTAAAGTATGTTTAAAAGGATATATGAATATAGTTTCCCATAGATGTCAATATACATGTAAATATTGTTTCACGCCAAACATGTGCGAGGAAACAAATAGAATGGATTGTAATGAATGTAACCGCTTTTTTATGTCTACTGAGTGTTTTGATAATCATATAAAGAAAAATATTTGTAAAAATTACAAATATTGCAAGATATGTAAAAAATTAATTAATACAAAAGTACACGTGTGTGGCAAGATAAAATGCACAAATTGTAAACAATATGTTCAACAATCTTATCATGAATGTTATATAACACCAAATAATAAATCTGAATTAGAAACAGATGATTTAAAATTAAAAGTATTCGTATTTTATGATTTTGAAAGTTATATTGAAAACTCAAATGACGGTAGTAAAATTCATCAGCCAAATCTATGCTGTATTGAAGTCGTTTGTGATTTTTGTTGGGATTATACCTTACATTCTAAACAAAAATATTGTAACTTTTGTTTAGGCGAATCAAAACAATTTTTAGGTATCGATTGTGTTAACCAATTTCTAAAATATATATTTACAGAATTACGCAATAAATTAAAAGAGATTAAAAAAATGACAAAATTTAAACAAGATATTAAAGTCAAAGTAATTGCACATAACAGCAAATCATATGATTGTCAATTTATTATAAAATATTTATTAAATAATAATATGAAACCTAATGTTATTAAAAACGGTAACAAAATATTATCTTTGAAATATCAAAATTATAATTTCATAGATTCTTTATCATTTCTACCTATGCCGCTAAAAAATTTACCAAAAACATTTGGTTTAAAAGACTGTGAAAAAGGAGACTTTCCGCATCTATACAATAAACCAGAAAATTATTATAAAATCTTAGACACTTTACCGCCAATAGAATATTATCAGATTAACTTAAAGAAACCAAATGATCGATTAGAATTTATTAATTGGTACAATAAGAATAAAAATAGTAAATTTGATTTTCAATTTGAATTAATCAAATATTGTAAAAACGATGTTAGTGTATTAATGAATGCAGTTATGACTTTTCGTGATATATGGACAACATGTTTTAACATTGATTGTTTTACAAGATGTTTTACACTACCACAAAGTGTAATGGAAGTCTTTCGTACAAACTATTTAGATCCGTATCAAATTGCTATAATTCCCAGTACAGGTTATGATCATAAACGGAAACAATCATATATTGCAAATGCATGGTTAGATTATATACAGCAAGATAGGGAACATAAGATATTGCGTGAATATCGATTATATTCATATGTGGCCGACGGCTTCATATCGCAAACTGGCGAAGTGTTTGAATTTTACGGTTGTTTATTTCACGGTTGCCAACAATGTTTTAAAAGCAAACGAAATTATATGGTTAATCCATTTTCTGGTAAAACAATGAATGAATTATATGCTAACACATTAACTAAAGAGTCATTTTTAAAATCAAAATTCAAATTTACATCAATTTGGGAATGTGAACTGAAAGTATTACGAAAATCATCCCCAGATATTGACATGTATTTTATTAATCATTTACGAAACTACAGAGGACGTCAATACAATCCACCACTGTTACCGCGAGAGGCATTCTTTGGCGGTCGTGTAAATGCAAGTAAATTATATCATGAAATTACAAATAATGAAAAAATATATTATTACGATTTTACAAGTTTGTACCCATTTGTGTGTAAAACATCAAAATTTCCTATTGGCCACCCCGTACGAATTGTGGCGCCGGAGACAACAAGCATTGATACATATGAGGGTCTTATATATTATGCTGTTTTACCACCACAAAATCTATACTTTCCAATTTTGCCCTCACGTATAAATAACAAATTGATTTTTACATTATGTTATAAATGCGCCACAGATAATTCCTATTCCTGTGGTCACGACGAAAAGGATAGATATTTACACGGCATTTGGACAACACCTGAACTCAATAAATCTATAGAATTTGGCTATAAAATTATACAAATATTTGAAGTATGGCATTTTGAAAATACATCAGTATTATCGACTACTAGTGAAGGTCTATTTTCAAAATTTATTAACGACTGCATTATTGGTAAAATCGAAGGATCTGGATGGCCAGAAAATGTTAAAACAAATGAAGAAAAGGATGACTATATTAATCAATATTATTTGAAAGAAAATATCAAACTGGATATAAATAAAATTGAAGACAATCCAGGAAAACGCAATACATTCAAGTTAGCAGTAAACAGTTTTTGGGGTAAATTCGGGCAAAATTCAATGGAAATGCATAAAATTGAATACATATCAAATCCTGAAGTATTTTTCAAATTATTAAGCGATAATACTATCACAGTAGAAGATGCATATTTAATTGGTGACGAAATGCTTCAAGTAAAATATAATAAAATAAATGAATATAAAAAAGAATCAAATTCTTCGAATGTTGTTATTGCAGCTTATGTTACAAGTTATGCGAGATTACATTTATTAAATGTTATTAATAAATTAGGAAAACGGACTTTATACTACGATACCGATTCTGTAATATTTACTGCAAAACCAGATGAATATAAACCAGAATTAGGCCAATACCTTGGTGAATTAACCAACGAATTAAATGATTCGAACGCTTATATAACTAAATTTATATCTTGTGGGCCTAAAACTTATAGTTACGAAATATATTATCCCGAAACAAATAACATTGAATATGTAGTAAAAGTTAAAGGATTGTCGTTAAATTTCGAAACTGACTTAAAAATTAACTTTCATACAATGAAAAAAACAATTGACAATTATATCACAGATAATAAAAGCGTGTTATGCGAGATTACATTTATTAAATGTTATTAATAAATTAGGAAAACGGACTTTATACTACGATACCGATTCTGTAATATTTACTGCAAAACCAGATGAATATAAACCAGAATTAGGCCAATACCTCGGTGAATTAACCAACGAATTAAATGATTCTAGCGCTTATATAACTAAATTTATATCTTGTGGGCCGAAAACTTATAGTTACGAAATATATTATCCTGAAACAAATAACATTGAATATGTAGTAAAAGTTAAAGGATTGTCGTTAAATTTCGAAACTGACTTAAAAATTAACTTTCATACAATGAAAAAAACAATTGACAATTATATCACAGATAATAAAAGCGTAATTTATGTACCGCAGACAAAATTCAGTATAGACGCATACAACGATATTAAAACACATAATTTAAATAAAAAATTTCAATTCGTCTACGATAAGCGCATGCTCAATGAAGACTATACAACGTACCCATTTGGGTATAAATACTAAATACAAATATTATAAACACCAGAAGATGGGAAACACTCTATCGAAACCAACACAAATGGGGCAGTATTATTTAAGACACGAACTTTTTCGCCATCTCTCTCTTCGAAAACATTCTTTCTATTATATAAACACTTACAAACCGTATTTATCCCCTCTGATTGGTGTTAGTTCTATAAGTAGAATAATATTATCTCAAGTTAACCGCCCAATTGGTTATCAAATTAACGTTATACCTAATATAGTTAATTCTGATTTTATGGATAACATTCTACTGTTTGCATTGAATACTATATTTACTCATGCGCAAATTATGAGTATGCGCAACAGTGATATTAATTTATAACCACGCCTCAATATCTGACTATATAAACCTGTGTTTTAGAGTAATTCTTCACAAAAATCAAGTAGCAATGGAGTGGAAAACTATTTACGAGATTCGTTTATCTACAAATAATTGTAATGATAAAATATGTGAGACAAAAGCGAATGTAATTCAAGGCACAGGATTTAATACTAGAGATAGTATTAAAGTCCCGTACCGTATCAACCGCTTAGAAATCCGGGTAATAACCGCAGGAAATGTATCATTGGGACTCAATTTTGCTCATTCAGAACTACAATGGCTATTAAATTTTTTAAAATCAAGTGAATTTTGAGTTTCGCTTACAATATTACTGTGTATAAATCTATCGGCCATTATATTGTAAATTTTATATAAAATGATTAAATAAAAAAATACATTGCTTTATATATTATATATTGTGAGGAGGGGCTTAGATCAAAATCGCAAACAACTTATCGAAGGTGTTGGCCAAACCTGATTTAAGGTCCAAATAAACGCATAGTTTGTCAATTATGCCATCCATATTTTTCTTAAAATCAGGTAGCACTATATTAGTCTGCATTAGACGATCAGGTTCACACACGTTAAGCAAATCCATGAGTTTAGTAAATCGGTCGGTGAATTCCACATCAATTCGCATACTACTTATGACGTTATTCAATAGAGGACGCTTATCTGGATAATTTTTAAAATAATCGTTACAATATCTATGTGCACCAGAGCCCACTGTACATGCTGTACATTCAGACTCAATGCGTGCCCTTACAATCGCGCCAACTGAAGAGATATACAATTCTTCTACCAATTCCTGAAGTTGTGGTCCTTTAACGTTTTGATGTTTCAACATAAAATCAAGTAATATTTCATTTTTTAGCAAAATATCTCTATCTTCTACAGTGAGCAAAATTCCATAACCTTTATGATTTTCGTTTGCAACAATTGAATACAAATCGTCAATTTTCGTTCCAGTCCAAAGCTTTTTTGAAGAATAAATACTATGTAATTCACTTGATTTTAAAAAATTTAATAGCCATTGTAGTTCTGAATGAGCAAAATTGAGTCCCAATGATACATTTCCTGCGGTTATTACCCGGATTTCTAAGCGGTTGATACGGTACGGGACTTTAATACTATCTCTAGTATTAAATCCTGTGCCTTGAATTACATTCGCTTTTGTCTCACATATTTTATCATTACAATTATTTGTAGATAAACGAATCTCGTAAATTGTTTTCCACTCCATTGCTACTTGATATTTGTGAAGAATTACTCTAAAACACAGGATTATATAGTCAGATATTGAGGCGTGGCTTATAAATTGAGGTCATTGTTGCGCATACTCATAATTTGCGCATGAGTAAATATATTATTCAATGCAAACAGTAGAATGTTATCCATAAAATCAGAATATACTATATTAGGTATAACGTTAATTTGATAACCAATTGGGCGGTTAACTTGAGATAATATTATTCTACTTATAGAACTAACACCAATCAGAGGGGATAAATACGGTTTGTAAATGTTTATATAATAGAAATGCTGGTATATTTGAAAAATAAACTGATAATTTACATTACTACGTATATTGATACGAGAATCAAAATCTGGTAAATAGTTTAAAATATAACACAAGATATATAATTCTTG
>CAJPIZ010001953.1:0-12366 GCA_905368565.1 Medioppia subpectinata | reverse complement strand
TCAATAATTTATAGGATATCGACGACTACGAGAAGTGGATACTGTATAACAGCCCTAATATGGCTGATGTACTCAATGAGTTTCATTCAGTACACGTCGACCCGGAGTTCCTGTTGTCTGAATTACCATTACTTCAGCCCCGATATTACTCAATAAGCAGTTCCCAAAAGGTCACTCCGGATGAAGTGCAGCTCACAATGGATTTAGTCTCCTATCATATTCACGGTATGTTTATTTAGAGAAACACTTAAGCATTTGAATAGAAATGATTATAATAGCAAAATCTATTGAATCTATTGACAGACGGAATGGGACCAAAACGGTTTGGCATTTGCAGCAGTTTTATTAATAGTTTCCCAAATGTCGACATTCCCTGCTATTTGAGAAGCGCTCCGGCGTTCAGATTACCCGACAATAAGAAAGTGCCGATTATTATGATCGGCGCCGGCAGTGGTATCGCTCCCTTCAGAGGCTTTTGGCTTCAAAGACAGGCAGACCTACAGAATGGAGAGGAGAGCGGAAAAATGTTTCTGTTCTTCGGCTGTCGTAACTCACAAACAGACAGTATATACGGCACAGATCTGGCAGATATGGCCAGGAAAGGGGTTCTTCACGAACTCTTCTACGCCTACTCTCAAGAAAAGGGTCACAAAAAGGTATTGATTGTCATTAATTTGTAAAATATGATTTATTTAACAAAAAATGTTGTATATGTATAGCAATATGTGCAAGATCAAGTGTTCAAACAGAGATCACTGCTCTATTGGTTGATTGTCAACGAAAAGGCACACATCTATGTCTGCGGCCATTCATTAATGGCTGACGGCGTGAAGAAGTCGTTCGGCAAAGTGTTTGAAAACGCGGGCAAAATGAACGAAACCGAAGCTCAAGAATTGTTGACTCAAGTCATCAATGATGGCCGCTATCACGAGGATGTCTTCGGATTATTGCACCGATGATCACATCTTATGCTTTCATTTGTTTGTTATTTATGTGAATTTTATAATGTATTTTTTAGCATAAAGTTCTTTGATATTCACTATTTATAGTTAAGTTTCATTAACTTTAAAATTATAACTAATATATAAATGTTATAAATAATTACAACTATATTTACGCTATTTTTAATAAAATATTCCGTATCTCCAATGATATGACATTAAGTTTTAGTAATTTGTACTCAATTATGATATACATTATAATCATAATTTATACGTATATTCGGTATAATAACCTTCAAAACAGAACTTCTATAGAATTTTATTGACGAATAATTAATTAAAATCTCATTTTATATCAATTATAATCGTATGAATTATACAAAACGTAAATATAGTGTAAAAACATATTTATCTAAAAAGTAGTCCACAATTTGCTTTATTCAATGGTTGGAGAGATAAGTGTTGAATGCGTTCACAGATTGCATGCATTCCTACTCACAATATACTGTATTTAACAAATAACTTGCTAATTATTCTGCTTATCATTTATACACATTTGAAACAACTGTATCTCAATGTTGTTTCCAATTATTGTATATAATAAATATTTGCGCTTAAATCAGTCCGTATTTTAAATAACATATACTTTACGCCTACGTATGCCTAATATGTTTAGAAATATAATCATTTTGTAATGTGATTCTCATTAAACAAATATCACATCAAAGTCTTCACATATCAATACAATTTCACTACCATTTCAATGATAATTATCTATGTAGTCAACACGTTATGTACGGTTTAACACATAATTAAAATAAAATGAATTAAACACTAAATGAGTACTTTTTGTAAAAGAAAATGAATTTAGAGTTTATTTATCATTTGAATGAGTAATACATTTGATAACAAGAGTTTTGAAAAAAATGATGGGTAAAAGTAAATGTTAATAAAGAAATAATTTTCATATATTATGATCACTAAATTGTTTTGCATTTCTGCGCCGATCTCTCGATATATAAAATTAATTTTATTATTTCTTATGTTTAGAAAAAGGGTTTTTAATAGTTTACGGAAAATTTAATTGTATTTTAGTAGTTATTAATGCGGTATAAATCTGTTGCTTCTCTTTATGAATCAATTATTTGTAATGAATACTAAACTTAAATACAAATAATTGTCTGTTTTTTGTTTCGTATTTTGCTGTTTATGTTAAGGACTGCACTATTAAGTGATTGATAATACAATGTTTTCATCATAAATACTCAATAATTACAGTGTTTTCGGATTAAAACATAAAATAATAGCAAATATTTTGTTACTTAAATTTGTTGTAATAATAAGTGTTGTATTAAAACGAGTGAATTATTTAATCCGAGGGCCGCTTCTCTGAAAACTTTTTGGTGAAGTCTTCGGCATTTTTTACAAACTTTTTCCTATCCTTTGAATATTCTTCGGCTAAATCTGTTCTTAACGGGTGTTCCGGTTCGGGATCGTTGACTAGAGCTACCAGTGCTTGGATTACTATAGCAAACACAAAGGCATGGCATTAGATGGACTCATTAGAGGCAATGGTTAGGCACACAAACCCTGGTCAGTCTTGGTGGCGGGCTTCCAGTTCTCGGCCTGAATGATGGGAAGGCAGACCTGTCCCTTCTCGTCGATGTTCGGGTGGTATATCTTCGTCCGGAACGTAATCTTCGGCGGTTTGAACGGATACTCAGCGGGAAAGTTGATCTCAATCCTAAACGCGCCCTTATTATAGGGCACGCTATCCTATGGGAGACAATACACACACAGTATGAGTACAATTAGCCCACAATCACCACAATTGGGTGCTCATCGGGCGGCCACTGACCGGAACAATGAGTCCAATCCATGTCAACATATTCTGTTCGTCCACTTGAATGTCTCGAAAGGATCGGAGACCCGCTTTGCGGATGTCTTGCAGTTCCTGATTGTGATGAACACCAAGAGGTGAGGACACGAGTGATGGTAAGTGTTGTGAACGCAATGCAAACGACAAGACATATACGAAATGGTAGACAAAACAATTGATTACTCACTCATGAGTGGGCACTAAATGTGTTTCGCACTAACCTTTTGTAGTCTTCGTGTGGCGGCCATTGTTTGCGGTGATAATCGGCGTGTATTTCAATGGATTGAGTGGCGTTTGAAATGACAATCAATGGATTGAATCAAACAAAAGAAATATAAATAATAATAATTAGTATTAAACCAAATATTTAGCAATCGTTTGGTTTGAGAGTAAAGGACTGAAGGCTTCAATAAATTGCACTCTTTTTGCAGTCAATTACGAAACTTCCAGATCTTCACAATATATACAATATATACGTCCGTATAATACATAACCGGCGACTCATTCACACTCTGCCCCCTCACAGACCCCCCAATACTAGTCAACTCTTCATTACTTTACACACATGTAATCCTCACTATATTTTCATACCTATTATTTGCTCTGATTTTTATTGCTATTTATTTTATTTGTTTTGTCGCAGAATATTCTGTGCTTTTAAATGAGTATTAGTTTATTATAATTAGTAAATTGTTTGCAAAATTATTTCTTATAAAGAGTGTATATATAGAGAGGCTGTACTGTATGTTAGCGTTGAGTAACCATTATTAGCCACCCATTTGTGTGTCCGCTATATCCGTGTGACCAATAAGTTATGAGTTTTGTATGTTTTAAGTGATAATTATTTATTTCAAACAATTGTTTTGATTTAAAATAACGAATTGATGTGAAAATGACTGTAAAAATGATGGCAATTATAAAATGGCCACAAATTGAAGACATAATTAATGAATTTACAAAATAATGAGTTTTTGTTTCATTTGATCACAAAATCACCGAAAGATGGCATCACTTGAAAGGCGATGAACTGATGGACAGCAATGAGACGGCGGGCTGTGATTGGCTGAGCGCTGAGCCAATGGTGGGTCGCATTGGTTGCGAAGAAATGATTTTAATTTTGAAAAACCGACAAAACATTTGAGTGTTTGGTTTGTTTGAGTCGTTTCTCACTTCGCAAACACTTTTGACATCCGATTTGATCCGCGAAACCAATTGACCACAACTTGTATGATGTCTGCTATGGTTGGGCCGCGAAGACACGCCATCACTGGCGCAACTACTGGTGGGAACGCATCGGCCGAACGCCACTCCAGACCTGATCCCACGCTCACTGAAGACAATTGCGTCGATTTGGGCTATTATTTGCATCGAAACAAATTGGGAGAGGGTTTGCATCCATTGTCTTAACCATTGATTGTCTCAATACTAATGCATCACTCCATGTGTGTCAACAACAGGTGGTTTCGGGAAAGTAAGGTTAGCCACGCATCTCAAGACCGGCCATAAAGTGGCCATAAAAATAATGGACAAAAACAAGTTAGGCGTAAGTGTTGTCCAACCCTTTGGATCTACTATTGGATTTACTCTTCAATTGTCTTATTTGTCTCTTCAAAGGCCGACTTGTGTCGAGTGAGAGTTGAGATCAATTCGCTGAAGATATTGAAACACGAAAACATCTCAAAACTATTACAAGTGATCGAAACCCAGAACGAGATTTATCTTATTCTCGAGGTATAGTACTGTCTGACCACCGATTGTCTTATATGTCATGTATTGGTTTGTATTGTCCATCCATTGCAGTACTGCTGCGGAGGAGAACTGTTTGATTATTTGGTGTCGAAGTCGAAACTCACCGAAAGGGAGACGAAGACTATTATGAAAGATTTGGTGAACGCTTTGGCGTACATTCATAGCAATGGTTTCGCTCACAGAGACCTCAAACCCGAAAATATTCTGTTTGACGCCAAACACAGAATCAAATTAATTGATTTCGGACTTGCGGCCAATGGACGGGTACTTTAGACCACGACTTACTGTTGCAAATGTTTTGCTCATGAAATGGCATTTTTGTGATATAGGATAATAAGAACTCTTTGGCTCATTTGTCCACATGTTGTGGAAGTCCCGCTTACGCGGCGCCGGAACTACTTCAAGGGCCCCACTATTCGGGACCGGCTGTCGATGTCTGGAGCGCTGGAGTTCTCTTGTTTGCGCTTTTGGTCGGAAGGCTTCCCTTCGATGACGAGAATATCGGCGCTCTTTATAAGAAAATACAGGTATTGTTTAGACATTACTTTCTATGAGTTATTATTCAACTATTGTTCGCTACAAAAGAGTGGATTTTATCGAATGCCTGATTGGCTGTCATCCGACGCTAAAGATCTGATCCGATCGATGCTTAAGACAAATCCAATGGAACGCATCACTATTGAGAAGATATTAATCCATCCGTGGCTGAGAGATGTGATGATTGACAACAAGACGACCGTTCAGGTGATGAAATCAAATCTGGACGAAGAAGTCTTCTTCAAATGCCATCGACTCTTCCCTGACGTTCCCCTCAAAGAGTTGCGACAAAATATTTTGCATGGATTTGGTTATCAAACGTCTTGTTATTGGCTCTTGAAAATGAACGCCAATTCTGTTGAGGTATTGATCGCTAAAATGCCATAATATTTTGCTTAATAACACTTTTTTGTTTCTAATTCAAAGCCATTACCAATGTTTGCCATTAAATCGCCGCTCAATAAGACATCTGTTCAAAGACGGCGTTCGAAGAGTTTGGACGAACCCATCAATAATGAAAATAGTATTAATTTTTAGATTATGTGATATGAAAGTTGTGTCTAATTTCTAATTGCGATCACATTTGCAGACATTCGGCCGCAACTTAAGCGCAAATTCCCGGACACTCCGATGCCTAACGTTCCGAAACGGCTTCTGTTTGAGCCCAACTCTCCGAAGACCAAAACGCCAGTTGCCGTCAGTTCACCAAAAGTGACGCCAAACCCAAAGGAGAACCGAAAACTCAAAGAAATCAAATCACCGGTTATTAACTCTCCGGTCATTCCTATCAAAAAGGCTCGACTTTTCAGTGGTTTGAATGATAGCGTCGCCAATAAGAGTCCGCTTCCGGTTCTCAACGCAACCATCGATTTGCCTAAAACTCCATTCAATGCGCGCATTGAGTGCACGCCTAAGAAGTCACTATTGAAGCGATTCCTGGAGACGGCGACACCGGCCCGAAGTCAGAGTCCCAGAGCTATCACTACATCCACTACTCTGAAGAACATAACACTCACTAAATTCACTGAACCCGAGAAATGCATCGAAAAACTGGTCGAAACACTGACTGCGAAAGGCATTCAATGCAAACAAAAAGAGTTCTCTTTGAGATGTGTTTTATCGACTAATAATGTGATTGTGTTGTCGTTTAATCTGGAGATCTGTAAGTTTGACAATCAATGTGTGATTCAACGAAAACGACTCAAAGGCGACGCTTGGAATTACAAGAAGGTCTGCGAAGAGATACTGCGGATCAGCAATGAATGATCTGATGGCCACAAAAGCCTAACAATTGTCTATTTATTGACAAATATGTTTAAAAACTGATACCGTATTATAACTGCAGTATATTTTTACCGATTAATCCATTATTCATTTATCGCATACATTATATATTTTTAGTACAAAATGTAATCGTATTTACGATGAATTATTTATTTGCAATGCATTTTGCATCTACTTTCTGGCCATAAATACATTTAATTGGTGCATATATTTGATTTATTTTATGTAAATAATTGGTGCAAAAAGTAATAATAAAACACACTTTACTTGACATTCAAAATAATGTATAAATCGATGTATAAATAATATTATTTCTAATAATAATGGGAACATAAAAGTGAATGTTTTAGTGTATATTCCAGACCTCTTCGAAAGCGGAACATATTTTAGTGGACGCGAGCGCTGCCGACAACGGATATTCTAGATCTGTAAGTTTGACAATCAATGTGTGATTCAACGAAAACGACTCAAAGGCGACGCTTGGAATTACAAGAAGGTCTGCGAAGAGATACTGCGGATCAGCAATGAATGATCTGATGGCCACAAAAGACAAACAATTGTCTACTTTTAATCTATTTATGTTTCCAAACTCATATTATAACTGCAGTATATTTTTACCGATTAATCCATTATTCATTCATCGCATACATTATAAATACATTTATGATATTTTTAGTACAAAATGTAAATTAATCGTATTTACGATGAATTATTTATTTGCAATGCATTTTGTATCTACTTTTTGGCCATAAAAACATTTAATTGGTGCATATATTTGACTTCTTTTATGTAAATAATTGATGCAAAAAGTAATAAAATAAAATACACTTTACTTGACATTCAAAATAATGTATAAATAATATTATTTCTAATAATAATGGGAACATAAAAGTGAATGTTTTAGTGTATATTCCAGACCTCTTCGAAAGCGGAACATATTTTAGTGGACGCGAGCGCTGCCGACAACGGATATTCACTTACGGACACATTTTCCTCGATATAATCGCATTCAACCTGAAAATAGTGATACAATTAGTGATATAAAATGAATGCTTATAATGAGTGAGAGTGTTTGTACCGCCCCGTGAGCCATAGCCCCGATCACAATAGCGATGGGCGCGTCATCGGTGGGCACGAGTTCTCTCGGGTGGACGAGTTTGTCGGCCTTAAAACTGGTGCCAATCTTCTTACAGCCGACCGGAAGGTGCGATGAAATGGGATTTTTAATCACTTTCAGCAACTTTTGCGGTCCGTTCGCCGAACGGATACTCAGTTTATGCAGTAATTGGACTAAAATATGGCAAAACATCGCTAAAAGTATTGAATAAATGAGTAAATCTATTGAGTAATACCCATAAGATTGGCGAAGCGTTTGAAAGTACGGGGAAATCTGGTTTGAGGGCTGATCTCAATGAGTACATTGCGGTCGGTGTGCATATACACCTGCAAAAGGCCCGCCCTATTCAGGGGACTGTCGAACAGCATTAGTAAACACTGTATATAATGACAAACAAATACAACAACTGATTATTATTTGTAACAACAATTTGCGAAATGAATGGTAAGACCTGATGAGTGATGTCTGGGCGACAAAAGGCCGGATCTTTCTTGAATTTGCGGATATAAGACATGTGTTGATCGCAATTCATGAGCTCAAAGTCGTGGTGAGTCTTAACGATCTCGAGATTGCATTTCTCTAATATAACGATCAGTCGTTTGGTGTCATTCTTCGAGCTCTTAAACAGTTTGGGTCTAAAGAGTTGATCCTTCGGTACAGCCATTGCTGTCAGAGAGTCGGGACACTCGTGATCGTCCTCTCCAGACCTCTCATCCCTATCCGTCTCATCAATTAATGGCCTCTTTTTGCTCATCTCTTCTCAGATATGTTTCACTCAAATATTTATTCAATAAATCAATTGATTTTGAGTCAAATTAATAATACTTTTGACTTCAAAACAAAAACACGAGTTTTTTCACTGAAAAGCATTGGCTTTTGAATCATATGTTTGTTATGTTTGAACATAAATGACGGCATTTTGCTATCAAATGATTGGGTTTTTAAATATAGTTTAAATTATAATTAAATTTATATTTAGTTTTATTTGATAATTATTACAACAAACGAAAGTTAATTAAAGCATTAATTAATGGATTTGCGAAACAAATGTGAATAAAAGTGATAAACAATGCAATGATTGTAATGTTTGGACGTATTTGTGATTGCATTGAAATGACGTAATCGTGAGACAAATGATTGCAAAATAAGTTTAAAAATAAACACAAATAAACGCAACAAAAGACACACAAAAACTCATTCAACGATCACTTCTTGGGAAGTGTTTTATCGCATCATTTGATCGCAAACTTTGTGTCGATTTTTTCACTCATGAGTGCATTAATTGTCCAAATGTTTGATTAGCGAAACCAAAGTATCAAAAGTCAAGTTTGACTCCCATTTGATTGATAACCGAAAAAAGTGATGATTTGGTAACTGATAGGCGAAGACATTGAATCCCATTTGAGTGAACCATTCATTACATCCAATCATATTCTCCATTCATTACATAACAACTCTTGTTATCGTATTTTAGCGATAAATTGTTGTCACAAATACACTGAAACCAAAAGTTTTCAAGTCTTTTCTTCGGTGGCGATTGTCTTAAAGCCCGTAAACTATGGTTAGACTTATATCGATGTTTCGTGTCGTCTATCGTAAGTGTTTTATATGTTTTTTCAATTGATATTTAAATGCCTTTAATGTGTGTCTGTTTGGGTGGACAACAGGTCCGTTGCGGATGTCGTCGACCACCACTCACACGAATCACACGTGGAAACGATTGCAATACAATCGGATGAAGAGATTTGTGGCCAAATTTCAATGGTTTCACGTCCCGATATCACTGGTCTTCACATTCATTGCTTTCCAACAGTTCCGCAGAATTAAGAGACGCGAAGAACAGAAAAGATATGAACAAAATCCTAACCAAATCCTCGCTAAACCCATTTACACGGCATCTGACCTCGAGGTAGAGTAGTGTTTCGTATGCAGTGTTTCGATTATATCTGACATATGCTTTGATTGCCAAACAGATCTCGATGTATAAACTGCTTCCCCTGAGGACAGTGTCCCGGATCTGGGGTTGGATTAACTCAATAGAACTGCCGCTTATAATGAGAAGTCCTATCTTGAGATCATATGTTCGAGCGTTTGGTTGCAATTTAGACGAAGCAGATGTCGACGACTTGAGACAATACAAGAATTTGGGCGAATTCTTCAGACGTTCCCTCAAACCAGGCGTCAGACCTATTGACACAACCAATGGAATCGTGAGTTTTAAGCTTATCGTTCGTCTTCTTCTCTAATATTTATTTTGGTTTAAACTCCAAAAAAGTCTCAAAAAAAAACATAAAGCCGTTCAATAGTTGTTGAATGAATCGTACGATCTGTTTATCAAATTCAAAGCTTGTATTTATCAGTCGATTGCTTGCACTTTATTATCGCTAAAAAACGATATCCGGATTTGTTTTCAAACCTCTACTTAAAGTCCTAATTATTATTATTCTGTGAAATTTAGACAAATTGTTACGAAATGAACCAAAGGTTAGCATTAATACCAATAATAATATACCACTAGTTGTGTGTGTGAAACAAACCATAAGTGTGAATACCTTATCGCAAAGTGGCATGACTTTCAGACTAACAATACAAGTTATAACAAGTTATAACTTATAAATAAATTGAATGCAATTTATTTTTACCCCTAATCTGTCATTGGATTGCTTTTGGATAACAATTAATTATTTTAACCCAAACTTCTTCATGTACTAAATCTAATCTAGATTTGGTTTCTTATTAAGTATTAATGGGCTTAACATTAGTGCCACTAAAACTGATTGCATAATCAAAGATAGTGTCGAAAGTATGTTATATTGTTATTAAAACATGACTTTATAGGTGAGTCCCGCCGACGGAACCATTTTATACTTCGGAAAAGCAAATGAAGGCACTGTTGAACAGGTGAAGGGAATCACATACTCGTTATCATCATTCTTAGGGCCGCANATTTTATACTTCGGAAAAGCAAATGAAGGCACTGTTGAACAGGTGAAGGGAATCACATACTCGTTATCATCATTCTTAGGGCCGCAGACCTGGCGCTCAAACGGCGCCCGTAATGACAATTATGAGAAATCTCTTCTAATAAACAGCACTGGAAAGCAGTCATCAGATCTGTATCACTGCGTTATATACTTAGCGCCGGGAGATTACCATCGCTTTCACTCACCCGTTGAGTGGAAAATCAGTTTCCGGCGACACTTTCCCGGAAAGTTGTTGAGCGTTCGGCCGACGTTCGTCTCCTGGTTTCCCAACCTCTTCAATGTCAACGAAAGGGTCAGTTATATCGGGCAATGGAAGTACGGCTTCTTCTCGATGACAGCTGTCGGCGCCACTAATGTTGGATCCGTTAAAGTCTATTTCGATGAAGTAATTAACTCTTAATCATAATTATGTATCCATTTGTGTAATCCGTGTTTGCAATTGAAGGCATTGGCGACGAATAGGACGAAGTGGAGAATTGGCCGCGACTTCAATGATCTCAAACTGAAGAAAAACATAAGTCTAGGAAAAGGCGATCCGTTCGGCGAATTCAATTTGGGCTCAACTATTGTCCTCGTATTCGAAGCGCCGAAGAATATCGAGTTTGACATTAAAAGCGGACAAAAGATAAAATACGGACAACTCATCAGTCGGTTTGAGATGGCCGGTGTCGCCGTCTCCAGGAATCGCTTCAATAGTGACTTCTTAGGCGTGCACTCAATGCGCGCATTGAATGGAGTTTTAGGCAAATCGATGGTTGCGTTGAGAACCGGAAGCGGACTCTTATTGACGACGCTATCATTCAAACCACTGAAAAGTCGAGCCTTTTTGATAGGAATGACCGGAGAGTTAATAACCGGTGATTTGATTTCCTTTAGTTTTCGGTTCTCCTTTGGGTTTGGCGTCACTTTTGGTGAACTGACGGCAACCGGGGTTTTGGTCTTCGGAGAGTTGGGCTCAAACAGAAGCCGTTTCGGAACGTTAGGCATCGGAGTGTCCGGGAATTTGCGCTTAAGTTGCGGCCGAATGTCTGCAAATGTCATCGCAATTAGAAATTAGACACAACTTTCATATCATATAAACTAAAAATTAATACTATTTTCATTATTGATGGGTTCGTCCAAACTCTTTGAACGCCGTCTTTGAACAGATGTCTTATTGAGCGGCGATTTAATGGCAAACATTGGCAATGGCTTTGAATTAGAAACAAAAAAGTGTTATTAAGTTAAATATAATGGCATTTTGGCGATCAATACCTCAACAGAATTGGCGTTCATTTTCAAGAGCCAATAACAGGACGTTTGATAACCAAATCCATGCAAAATGTTTTGTCGCAACTCTTTGAGAGGAACGTCAGGGAAGAGTCGGTGGCATTTGAAGAAGACTTCTTCGTCCAGATTTGATTTCATCACCTGAACGGTTGTCTTGTTGTCAATCATCACATCTCTCAGCCACGGGTGGATTAATATCTTCTCAATAGTGATGCGTTCCATTGGATTTGTCTTAAGCATCGATCGGATCAGATCTTTAGCGTCGGATGACAGCCAATCAGGCATTCGATAAAATCCACTCTTTTGTAGCGAATAATAGTTGAATAATAACTCATAGAAAGTAATGCCTAAACAATACCTGTATTTTCTTATAAAGAGCGCCGATATTCTCGTCATCGAAGGGAAGCCTTCCGACCAAAAGCGCAAACAAGAGGACACCAGCGCTCCAGACATCGACAGCCGGTCCCGAATAGTGGGGTCCTTGAAGTAGTTCCGGCGCCGCGTAAGCGGGACTTCCACAACATGTGGACAAATGAGCCAAAGAGTTCTTATTATCCTATATCACAAAAATGCCATTTCATGAGCAAAACATTTGCAACAGTAAGT
>CAJPIZ010001952.1:0-13509 GCA_905368565.1 Medioppia subpectinata | reverse complement strand
CCGCCGCTTTGGCCGCCGCTTTACCCACGGATCGCAGTTTTAGCGATGACTTAATGATGCCCTCGTCCTGGAAGGACAGTCTCTGCTCCTCAACACAGCTAACGCTGAAGAGATGACCCGATTTGATCTCTTGAGTGCACTTTTGGGTAGACTTAAGGATCGGTAGGTTTTCGCGCAAGAACTCAGTCAAGAGAGCCAACGATTTGGAGTGAAAGCCCGACAGGTTTTTCCTCCTGAGGTGACATCTGTTGAGATCTTTGGTCTTTTCGAGAATCAGATTCTTGGTATCGGTTATGTGTTCGCCGACCGGTGTGTATGTTGTGGTGCAGTGACCCGAGAAGTCCACCTCTTCGAGCACCTGCTTCTGTGTCAGGTCTTTGGTGCTCACCTGCAGAGCCGACAGCACCGACTTCTTGATGTTGAGCGTCCAGACGGCCTCCTGAGGGGCCGGACATACGCCCAGCACTTTGCCGTCGTGGGCGCCAAACCGCAGCTCAGGGCTGGCGTTGAGTTCTGCGCTCAACTCTTGCGGGTTCGGTACGCCCGACACCACTGAGTCCCTGATCTTGAGTGTGAACTCACACGGACTCAACACATTGACGTCCACTTTGGCCTTCAGGGACACAGTCTGACCCTCTTTCACATTGATGAGGGTCTCGCCGTCCAAGTCTATGGTGTAGACCTGTCCCACTTCGAAGGCATCGTATTTGGATATTGATTTGGGACATACTTGACCACAATTGGCCGGTTCTATAGGATGTTTGTGATGGTAATCGTGAAAGCCGTGGTGGCCCTCGTGATGATCCGCTTGCGCTATATTTAAGTATTCATTTGTTGTAAATTGTCATTTTTGTATTAGCATGATGGGCGCTTTGTATTTTAATATTAAGTTTGATGTGTATATTGATAATGTATTGTGTTTTCTAGATAATATAGTTTAGCCTAATACTTAAAAGTGTTTTAGTAAAAGTGAATTCATATCTTTATAATAACTGCAATTAAGATGCATGTGAAATATTTGATATAATTTGATTAATGTATGCACAGTATAGTTGTCTACCCAATCCTTCTCTCTCTCTCTCTCTCTCTCTCTCTCTCTCTCAAAATGATAAGCAATTATAAAATGGTATTAAATAAATAAAATTAGTATATTTTTGTCAATTGTCCAGACATTGAGAGCTATAATTGCTAATTATAGTGCAGCACAAGGTTGTTGTCAATCCCATTGATTTTGAAGCAAATAGTCTATTAGTCTAAAAAGTCGATAGACATTCATTTTGATGATAATAATTATTACTTCATTTACACTAAACACTAATGAATGACACTATTATATATGAGAGGGAAGGATTGGGCAGACAACTATACTGTGCATACATTAATCAAATTATATCAAATATTTCACATGCATCTTAATTGCAGTTATTATAAAGATATGAATTCACTTTTACTAAAACACTTTTAAGTATTAGGCTAAACTATATTATCTAGAAAACACAATACATTATCAATATACACATCAAACTTAATATTAAAATACAAAGCGCCCATCATGCTAATACAAAAATGACAATTTACAACAAATGAATACTTAAATATAGCGCAAGCGGATCATCACGAGGGTCACCACGGCTTTCACGATTACCACCACAAACATCCCATAGAACCGGCCAATTGTGGTCAAGTATGTCCCAAATCAATATCCAAATACGATGCCTTCGAAGTGGGACAGGTCTACACCATAGACTTGGACGGCGAGACCCTCATCAATGTGAAAGAGGGTCAGACTGTGTCCCTGAAGGCCAAAGTGGACGTCAATGTGTTGAGTCCGTGTGAGTTCACACTCAAGATCAGGGACTCAGTGGTGTCGGGCGTACCGAACCCGCAAGAGTTGAGCGCAGAACTCAACGCCAGCCCTGAGCTGCGGTTTGGCGCCCACGACGGCAAAGTGCTGGGCGTATGTCCGGCCCCTCAGGAGGCCGTCTGGACGCTCAACATCAAGAAGTCGGTGCTGTCGGCTCTGCAGGTGAGCACCAAAGACCTGACACAGAAGCAGGTGCTCGAAGAGGTGGACTTCTCGGGTCACTGCACCACAACATACACACCGGTCGGCGAACACATAACCGATACCAAGAATCTAATTCTCGAAAAAACCAAAGATCTCAACAGATGTCACCTCAGGAGGAAAAACCTGTCGGGCTTTCACTCCAAATCGTTGGCTCTCTTGACTGAGTTCTTGCGCGAAAACCTACCGATCCTTAAGTCTACCCAAAAGTGCACTCAAGAGATCAAATCGGGTCATCTCTTCAGCGTTAGCTGTGTTGAGGAGCAGAGACTGTCCTTCCAGGACGAGGGCATCATTAAGTCATCGCTAAAACTGCGATCCGTGGGTAAAGCGGCGGCCAAAGCGGCGGTCACTCTACCGGCGATCGGCACAAACGCTCAGTCGTTGCTCATTACACGCGACAACGAAGACCAGAAAAACGCGACCGAAGCCCAAGTGTTGGCGCTGTTGAAGACCACCTGCGCTCAGGTGAGCGGTGATCGACTGTCGGCCGACGTGACCGAGTCTTTCCACGAGTTGGTGCACGGATTGCGCACTCTGTCCGAGTCGGGCACCCGAACCCTCGACAAGGCCACCAAGAATGGCGAACTCTGCGCTTCACCCAAACTCAGACACCTGTTTATCGGCGCCTCGGCTTTCGCCGCGTCCGACCCCTCCCTCCAGACCATTATCAGCGCCTATAAGAACGAAGAGTTGACGGAAACCCAGATCACACTCCTCTTGAGTTTAGTGGCGCTCAAGACTCGGCCCTCTGAGCGCACAATCGAGCAGTACATCGCCCTCATAGAGAAGGCTCACTCTCCCCGACCCCTAGTGCTGGGCGTCGCTCTCATGACCCGAAACTACTGCAAGAAACAGTTGGACAACAACTGCGAGACTTCGGCCGCATTCAAGAAAGTGGGCCAAACATTGTTGAAAAAGCTGAAGGAGTCCGACTGCGACATCGAACGCATCACCACTATTAAGGCCATCGATACGATCGGCTGCGGCTGTCCGGCGCAAAAGGACGCCCTCCTCGAGTGGGCCCAGAAGTCGGACGCCGACACCGGTGTACGCATTGCCGCCATTCAAGCGCTACAACGGGTCGCCGACGACACCATCCGTCAGAAGTTGTTGGAAGTGCTGCAGAAAGACTCGGAGCCCAACGAAGTGCGAGCCGTGGCCTACCGGGCGATCGTCCTGTCGGGCGCATCGCAGGAACAGTTTGACGCCATCAACACCGTGTCTGACGCGCAGATGCAGAACTACATCCGCACTCACGTCCGTAATCTGAGACAGTCTTCCAGCGCTAACCGCCGCAAACTCGTCGCACAGGCGGCCAATATTGCCGAACCCAAGAACACCGGCTTCGGTATCACACGTAACGTCGAGTGGGGCTATCGTGGAGTGAGTCTCGAGTCCGATGTCGTCCACCCGAAAGGGTCGATGATTCCCAGCCTTTACACGTTTGGCGCTTACTATCCGATGGGAGGTATGAGTGCTGTTTGAGTGGACACTTGTGTTGACACTAATTAACAACCATTTGATTTCCTATAGAGAAAGACATACAGATATTTGAGATTCAGATCCGTCAACAGGGTTTGGACGACCAAATCCGTAACATCTTCTCCAAGGGCTTCGGCGGTCCCGAAGTGTTGGTCCAATTGACCGGACAATTGATGGAAGCGCTCAACCAATGGAAGGACCCGAAGCACGAACACACCGTTCGACTCCAGCTGTCGGTGCGTTTGGGCGGACGTAACGTCATATTTGTGGACACATTGGAGGACATCCATAACGCCATCGCTTTGATCAGAAACCGATTGAAAGAGATGTACAAAACCGATACCATAGACTTGGCCCGTGCGGTGTCCCTATTGGACAGTCTGGTGGAAGTGCCCACACTTAACGGTTTCCCGATGCTTATCAACCTGAATGAGACGTTAGTGATTGGGGTGAAGGGCGAGCACAGTGTGCAGGAGAGCGCCGGCACCAAAACCCGTCGCATACGAGCGGCCCGTAACTACTTGGACGAGCTGTCGGCCGGAATACGGCTCAAAGTCCGCAATTATAGGCCAGGATTTGAGTACCACTTGAGGCTGGAGGTCACCCCCAGTAGTGATGTCCAGACGGAGCGCATCGACGGACGCATACTTAAAGTGAAGTTCAATTTGCCCGCAGAGAAGAAGACACTGTTGCGACTGCGCGAACAGACCCGGCTTATCGACGGTCTGGGAGTGCCCCGAGTGTCCAACGAGGTCTCCAATGAACGCCTGACCAGCGATGAGAACACCCGTTGCCGACACCTATTCGGTAAGTCATTAATCATACACTTAGTAAATGCTTTACATTAGTAATGGTACTATTCATATGCACACTGCACATGATGAATGATTAATTGTAAATTAAATGGTGCACATTACAATAGTTTAATTCAATGACCATGGTCACCAAATCAGTAACAAGGTTTTGGCAATTTACTGACAGTTCACAGTTAAGGCAATAGACCTAACGATACTGTGAGTGACATCTAGTGTTGACTTTTATACAATACTCGACAGTTTCAGTCAATTTATTAAACATGTTATTTAAAATAATCACTTTAGCCATCAATTTAATAATTAATATAATTTAAAGTTACAAACTGCACACTAAATTTAATTTGAAAATATAATTACCACATGATAAATGTAAAAGTAATTAAGATTATATAGTATTACAACTAAATGAAGTATTATAAAAGGCTTTAATTACTGTAATGAAATATAGTTGAATGGCGATGGGAACTTGGTTGTTTTGATGAATTGATTTAAGCTCAGGTCTCTCCACAAATCGCGTAATAATCTTTCGCCTTTTACTAAAGATTACCGTGCGGGGGGACATTATCATGAGCCTTTAACGGCAATTTTTGCACCGGTCTATCCATTCGGGTAGACCTTATATTCAATCAAAAAATAGACGCATATCTTAATTAACAATTAAAACTTTATTATTGTTAATTTCACTTTAATTCATAGTTAATTTAACATTGATTATTAATCATAATTGTTGTGTCAAAAATGGTACAGCGAATAAAATATGATTGTGTGATAGTTAACAAACTATAACTTTTTGGTCATTTTTGTAGGCCTTAACGTATGTAAGACAAAGACGTGGTCAGACAACTCGCCGATACCTAACCTCGAGTACTACTACACCAAAGCCGACCCAACGTTGGACTCAATCACATTGACTTTGGAGAAACCGCAGGACATGGCCGCAGACCAGAGGACGTGGACGGCCAAAGTGAGTGCCGGTGAACGACAATACGTGGCACAAATCGATGTGAACAACCCGTCCGGCGTTTACCCCAAGAAATTGTCACTCAAACTGCAATCGCCTCGACGTACGAGTACTGCCGACGTGACGCTCGACCGACAACAGGGCGGCGATGTCTCCAAAATGGAGGTCGACCTGAAGGTACCCGAAGTGATCGACGTTAACACCAAATACAATGTGGAGAAAGTGGGCAATCAGTCCAACGTAGACGTGTTGGTGACCTACAAGTGCGGGCACTCGGATCGCGTGGAAACCCTGCGGTGGACGAGAAAGTCGTCGTACGAGAACAAGAAGGACAAAAAGGCCAAACAGATGACGATATCGCTGTTCGGCGAACTCCAGTCCACACAATACCCATCCTATAACTCAAAGGTGTCCTACTATTGGGTGTATAAGCCGTACCAAAACATGAAGACCGACGTCAGCGTGGAGTGGGGTCCGGAGCTGAAGGACAAGATCCGTGTGAACGCTGTGTCCAAAATGGACATCATTGAGTTGAGGCCACTGCAGATGGTTCAGGAGCACCAATACGTGGTGGAGATCACACCACTCGACATCAATTACGATCTCAAGATCAATACGGATATAGCGATGATTAAATCCCGGCCGCGACTGCTTAACCTCAAACTCGTCGGTAAGGACGTGACCGGAAGACCCAATCGGGAAATACGGGGAGATCTCAAGTACGAGTCCCTCGACGGCCCCCACCAACAGATACTGAACGCCACACTCGCCTATCCGGGCAACGAAGTGACCTACTATTCCGACATTAAACAGGTGAAGGATCTGTCCTATTCTGGCAAGATCATCTACTCGCCATCCAAAGGCAAACTCATCACCATTGAGCACAAGGAAAGGTAGGTCTTTGGGTCAACACTAGTGATGAATAACAGGGATTGATATATTGTTTTCTAATTTGCATTCAGTATTACAAACCCAACGCAAGCCATTTTTGTGAAATCCGAGGCTAAGATCTCGTACTCGTGGAAAACGGACACCAAAGCGGTGACACTGGAGTCGGGCTGGTCAGAGCCCGATGTCTTCAAATATCGGCGCGTTTTGCTCGTCAACGACAAGAAGATGAATCACGTGGACGTCCAGTACAATAAGGCTACGGGTGCTCTCCAGGCTCAGGCCACGTGCGAGTTCCACGACCGGGCGCTGGACCTCAAGGTAGACAACGTGATGAACCCGAAATTAGCCAATTATGGCTTCCGTTTGGGTCAGAAGTCATACAAATTCAGCGTTAATCGAGTGCCCAAAGAGTCCATTTCCCTCAAACTCGACTCCGCAGAGAATTCCCAATGGAAAGAGGTATTCATTTGCAACACTAGTCAACAACTCGTCTCAACATTTCATTAACCAATTGTATTAATAATGTAATTAATTTGCAGTTCAAAGTGAGAGTATCGCGTAAAGAGAAGTCGAGCATAAATATGGTTCGGGCCAATGGCGGGGCACTCAACGCGTGGATCGATCCGTACGGCTTGAAAGAGAAACGTGCTCATCTCGACTTTAAATCGCCCAAGTACAATTTGGACCACACCGGCGACATTGTCTACAATAAGGTGGACCGCAAGTTCACGTGGGACTCGAAGACCAACCGCAACGGCCAGCCATACCTGACGTTTGAGGCCCAGTGCGCGCCCCGACAGCGATCATACTTTATACTGAAAAAGATCAAATCACCCGATGATGTGTCGAAGTTGGAGTACTTCCAGGACAAGGGTGTGTACGGCGCTGTGTTGGACACCAGTAAATACTCGGCCGTCTTGGAGGGCGAGAACCGGGAGGGCAAACGGTTCGGCAAATTGGGTTTCGTGAACAAAGTGGACAATTATGAGCACAAGTCTCACTTCAATGTGTCGAATGGTGTGTTAACCATAAAGTCGGTCAGCGATAAGGACACCAAATTGGACGGCACTTTTGGCCGGCATATCGTGTCTGAGCTGCATTTGGTGACACCCAAACGCAACGCTCACCTCACGATCAACCCGTTGGTGGAGCCCAAGACATTGGTGTGGAAATACACGTCGGATCGGTACGACTCTTCGGCCAACGTGGAGTGGGTGCCCAAGAAGTACCTGAAAGTGGATGGAGTGACTACGCGCAAAGTGGAGCCCCAGAAGAGCACCAAGGTGACCGCTTATTTGACTCGTCAGGACGAGGCCAACGTCAGGATTACGGCACTGCCGGGCCTTGACGTAGACATCAGGCGCGTGAAGACACCTAAACCTCACTACGTGTTCAATACGACAATCAACGGCTACACAGAGGTCCAGGAGTTTGACTCCAACCCCACTCTAACGCCCGCTCAGAACCTATTGTTAGCGCTGGGAAAGTGGTTCAAGTCATACACAAGCGATCATTAGATTATTTTAATCAATAATTATTATTATATATTATTATTTCCAATAAATATATTGTGTTTTCTTTGTGTTCATAAATGCCATACTATTCTGTACGACAAGTAGTGTCTTATTATTTCAATTAACAAAACATTTCTTTATATATTATATTAAAAATAAAACATTTGTCTCTTTTTCTTTTTGAAAAATAAATAAAATTTTTTATTTTAATTAATTTTCATTTTTTAAAATAAATATTTACTTCAATGTACAATATTATTAGTTATTATTTTTAATTAATAACATTGGGATAATAAATTGTAAATGTTTTGTTGGTATAAAAATTGTAAGAAATAATATAACAATAAATATTTTTTAATTATTTGATATTTATAGGCTTTTAGTTTTTATACTGAAATTAAGTTATTATACTAAATTTTAATGTAAAACAAATCTAACAAAATATTAAACATGACGATAATTTATTTGATAGACAATTTAATATTAAACTACAAAAATAAATATATTAGTAGATTTGCCAGAGCATTAGAATATTTGTAATTTATAATTTTAATTTGTAATTTAAGTTAAGCACCACAAACAGAGTTTCATAAAGATTGGAGAAATAATTTTTACAGTAAATTTTAAACTAACTTTAAATGAATCAATATATTTTGTTAAAAATCTATAAACAAATATTCCACAAAAATTTTCCTAATTTTGAAATCAAAATTTTTTTACAAAATACATGTTAGAAATGATTATTTAGTTTTTAAAATTCATTATTAGTTTCTTATCTCTAATTATTCAAAATAGTTATGTATTTATAAGTAGTTATTGTGGCGTTAATTATAATGGGAATCAAATGCGAAAACACCGAGCATTCGCCACCAATTGGATTGACTACCGATATTTGTGTAGATATTTTAAGTCATAAAAAATTCCTAAACAAATATAATACTATAGCATATGTACAGTATGTTGTAATGTTGAATAAATACAGCACTAATATTAAAATCATCTTATTTTTGAATTTAATTCTTGTTTATATTTTTTGAATAACATTTTATTCTCCATTAACTGCACAGTATTCGTGTCATATATTAATATTTTTATTTATAATATTATTATAATTGAAAATATTATTGAATTGGGTTTTCAACCATAAAATAAAAAAGTAAATCTTATTAGAATGTATGCCTTTAAGAAATTTTACTCTCTCTCTCTCTCTCTCTCTCTCTCTCTCCCCGACATTGTTTAAATCCAAAAGAAAATTACTAAATAAATTCATAAAATAGATAAAATATACTAAAAATTATAATTTCTCCTGTAATATTAAAAATTCAGTTCAATTCACAAAATTAAAATATCCATATAATCATAATTATTTTATAATATTAATAATGTTTGTCATAATTTGAAAATTCCATGTTCCCGGGAGGGAAAATAGAGGGAAATTACGGAAAATATAAAAGTGTGGGAAGGAGACTTTATTTTGGGCGCAAAACTATTTTCCTGGAAGATATTTTTCAAAAATAAAAAATGACGAACATTAAATATTAATAATATGATACTACTACATAAATTACATTTAATAAATATTTTAACTTATCTTATAGGGTAAAGACAACGAGTAATAGAGTAGTGGACTATTCAGGACAAGTGACTATTTTAGTAGAATTTATTCCAATTCTGTGTAAAATGTATATAATTATTATCTTACTGTTAGTGATTCCTGTTCGTGAATTATCAATAATACAATTAAAAAGTTAAAAATGAAAGTTATGTTGAATTATACAACTTGTATAATAACAATGTACTCACAATTGAAAGTACTTGTCAAAACATATTACAGATATGTTCTATATAGAACATCATAGAACAATGTGCAGCATGCGTTATTAATACAATATTTAATAATAATACCAAAGAAAATATTTATTTTTCATATTTTTAAGATTGTAAATGTTGTAAAAACATAATAATATTGAATAACCAAAATCAATAAAAAATTGTTCAGTTTTTAATATACGATTATATAAAAGATGGGATATTAGATGTATGAACGCGTGGCTGAAACCAAATCCTTTTGTGAAAACCATTTTCCTCTGCCATCAGTCTCTTTGTGGTCGCGAATATAGCGCCGGCAGTCATCACACCTGAAGGCATCACAAATCAAATTACTGTTAGACGTCTCTCACAAATATCTATATATTTATTCATAACATTCATATTTATGTGTATTTCAAATCATTTATCAAAATGTGTTTCCGTTTACAATATTCTTTACTTTTATACACTTTGATGTTGTGAAAAATGTTCGCAGAATATTCTCTATTGAATTGCATATTAAATGCTAAAGATTAAAATGAATTTGATATTTGTATATAAACTCTAATATTAATTACGTTTATTTGACATTACGTTTAAAATACATACATACATGTATGTACTAGTTTAAATAAAATATTTATTTTATAATTATATAAAATATTAATAAAGTCAATAATACTGTACTTTAATTGCAATTTTAGATAAATTGATATATAATTACCTATAGTTGCGTTGAATGCAGTTTCTGTTTGGTTGTCCTTATTCTGAGAGTGTTTGTAATAATCTATTATTTATATAAATAAATGTCGAGAATGTGTTTTAATATTTAGCCAATAAAATAAATATCTAATTAGGATGCACTTTACCAATTATAACTAAATACTATCTATACCTATGACATTTATTCATCCATTTTAATTTGAAATCTCTCTCTCTCTCTCTCTCTCTCCAATCAGCCAACTATTGTTGCTTCAAAAATCGTTATACCTTCTAAACGAAATGAGTAGAATGAAATCTNCAACTCTCGGCTCACCAGAGTATATGTGAGCACTAGTATAATAAACGGTACGATCAATAGCAACACCACTAACACTACATTAAATAACTCTTCACTGGTGTCCGACGGCCACACTTCTCGACACTTGTATTTGCCTAATGGTATGCAAATTATGTTACATTCATCTCATGTTACATCATTATACAGTAGTTGTATTTTATCATTAAACAGCCTTAATTAACATTTCACATAATCTAATTATAAAGATAATCTAATTATCTTTATTTACAATTACTTTTGGATTTGCCATTCATTCAAATATATTACAAGTTAATGAGAAATTTATGACAATATTTATATAAGTAACATTTTATGTCAATTCGGGTGTGCAATGTTATAAATGACTTCTAATACATGCCTGGAGTTTGAATGGGCAACAGTTGGCTGAGGAATGCAATGGGACTCATGAAGACAATATTGGCGGACCAGATGACAGCAATCACACGATACGAGTGCGACAATGTCTGCCATTGGCGTGACTTCAAAGGCTGACAAATTGCGAAATACCTTTCCAACGATATGGCCACAAGTGTCCACGCGCTCACTCCCACTGATATGGCTGGCATTGGGAATAAGTGTACTATCATTATTATTTATTGTACTAAAGTACCATCATCTTTTAAAATTCATGATTTGGTTTAACACAGTATTAGATATGATATAACTTATAATGGTAAGGGAATATTTGTATCTTTATATCTGTTAGGGAAATAACAATTTAAACAGATTGGTTTTATTTAAAATTACATGTATATAAAACTTTATAGTGTAATTTAAAAAATGATGATGCACATCTATTTATATTAAATAAATTTTTACAAATTTTATTATGTTTGTTAAATCAACTTGTGGTTATCTCAATTGTAATTACTAATTATTATATCTATGCTTTGAACACTATTAATCATTGATCATGTAAAGTTGATATTGATCATGATGTATATTGATCACATTTAAATGTCCTGTAATGAATAAATATTTATAAATTAATTAAATTATAATTTTGTTAAATTATTTTGTTTTTAATACTGTTGTGCAAAGAAACCTAGTATAGTTAGTACAGCCTATAATCCGATTGTAATAAATAATTTATTGTCGTATGTACTTTAACTTAATTTATTGACCATTCAATTTAAGTGGTGCATGATTGGCTTAATGAAATGTTAAAAGCAATAAATAACAGTAATTGATAAACTATACTGTAAAAATAATTAATTATAAATTAAATCGCAATTCTAGTGGAACTTGGTAAATATCTGTAGCTAAACGTATATATCCTTTTTGTTGAATAAGGAATTATTTTAATTTAATTAGACATATATGCAAAAAGGGTATTATTTTGTTAAAGTTGATTGTGTAACTAAATTTTTATCTTAAAAATATTTTACATTTCTACTTAAATATTTCATGCGCTATAATATAACGAATTTAATTATATTTTATGTGCAGGCCATATTAAGACCATTTCAATAAATATGATAGATTTAATTGCAAAATACTTAATTAAAAGCTTAACAAAAGTGTTTATGACAATTGTGTTTTTGTCTTATTATACGGTATTGTATGGCACATACAGTATGGCTATTATTATATTCTATTAACTAAACAAACACTTCGTCACGAAAACAAAAACAACAACAATTCAATTATAACGATGTGACCAACAAATACACATTAAACCACTTAAATACTAAGTTCTTGTGTTATAATGAATTTAATACTTTTAACTATAGGCTGTACTAACTATACTAGGTTTCTTTGCACAACAGTATTAAAAACAAAATAATTTAACAAAATTATAATTTAATTAATTTATAAATATTTATTCATTACAGGACATTTAAATGTGATCAATATACATCATGATCAATATCAACTTTACATGATCAATGATTAATAGTGTTCAAAGCATAGATATAATAATTAGTAATTACAATTGAGATAACCACAAGTTGATTTAACAAACATAATAAAATTTGTAAAAATTTATTTAATATAAATAGATGTGCATCATCATTTTTTAAATTACACTATAAAGTTTTATATACATGTAATTTTAAATAAAACCAATCTGTTTAAATTGTTATTTCCCTAACAGATATAAAGATACAAATATTCCCTTACCATTATAAGTTATATCATATCTAATACTGTGTTAAACCAAATCATGAATTTTAAAAGATGATGGTACTTTAGTACAATAAATAATAATGATAGTACACTTATTCCCAATGCCAGCCATATCAGTGGGAGTGAGCGCGTGGACACTTGTGGCCATATCGTTGGAAAGGTATTTCGCAATTTGTCAGCCTTTGAAGTCACGCCAATGGCAGACATTGTCGCACTCGTATCGTGTGATTGCTGTCATCTGGTCCG
Organism: Medioppia subpectinata; assembly: GCA_905368565.1. Classification (NCBI taxonomy): domain Eukaryota; kingdom Metazoa; phylum Arthropoda; class Arachnida; order Sarcoptiformes; family Oppiidae; genus Medioppia; species Medioppia subpectinata. The sequence goes on along the minus strand of CAJPIZ010001952.1, from coordinate 533 downwards.
CCAATATTGTCTTCATGAGTCCCATTGCATTCCTCAGCCAACTGTTGCCCATTCAAACTCCAGGCATGTATTAGAAGTCATTTATAACATTGCACACCCGAATTGACATAAAATGTTACTTATATAAATATTGTCATAAATTTCTCATTAACTTGTAATATATTTGAATGAATGGCAAATCCAAAAGTAATTGTAAATAAAGATAATTAGATTATCTTTATAATTAGATTATGTGAAATGTTAATTAAGGCTGTTTAATGATAAAATACAACTACTGTATAATGATGTAACATGAGATGAATGTAACATAATTTGCATACCATTAGGCAAATACAAGTGTCGAGAAGTGTGGCCGTCGGACACCAGTGAAGAGTTATTTAATGTAGTGTTAGTGGTGTTGCTATTGATCGTACCGTTTATTATACTAGTGCTCACATATACTCTGGTGAGCCGAGAGTTGTACGGATCCAATATATTTCAATCCCATTATGCCATTAACAACATGAATGGCAATCATAATAACGGCTATAGTA
>CAJPIZ010001951.1:0-12029 GCA_905368565.1 Medioppia subpectinata | reverse complement strand
ATTATATCACTCTTTTCCAGACATTCACCGCCGATGACTACCGTTTGACCCGTTTTCTCGGCAAAAGTAAAGAGGTATACATTTTGAGCGCAAATGTGTACATCATTTATACAGTATATGAATACACCGTTTGTTTAGATTAATCCGCGGTTTGCCATCGATTTGATAGCAGAGACGCCGCCGATCGCAGCCAAAGACCATTGGATCAGTTGCGACGGCGGCGGCGGACCGTTGGGTCACCCGAAGGTGTTCATCAATCTGGACGATCCCGGAGAGTACGGCACATGTGGTTACTGTGGTCTCAGATTTTACAAAGAGGGACACCAACCGCACCATTAGGTCCACTAGTTTTAGATATCTTTAGCTCAATCTTTATAAAAATTATTGTTTGTTTGGATTTATTGTAAATATTAGTGCAAAATAAATACTTTAAAGTAAANTTACTGTGGTCTCAGATTTTACAAAGAGGGACACCAACCGCACCATTAGGTCCACTAGTTTTAGATATCTTTAGCTCAATCTTTATAAAAATTATTGTTTGTTTGGATTTATTGTAAATATTAGTGCAAAATAAATACTTTAAAGTAAATGGCATTTTACTCAATATTTTATACATTATTAATGGCTTATAAATGGTTAGTTTGCGTGCAATCTATACATTATAATTACATATTAAAAACTATATCTGAAGCCAAATCTACAAATTTTGAATGAAATTTATATTGAATAAGATTTCATTGAATAACAGTTACAATAGAATATGTGATAATGAAAAAGTAAATTGAAAATAACGCCATTATTGCATAGAATTGCTTTATAACTGATTTGTTTGCTTTTTGTATAACTAATTATTAGTAATTTGTAATTACTGTCGGTGTTGTTGTGTTGTAAAAACTATAAATTATTTTATTTTCATAAAGCGTTTAAATATATTATGCATTTCACATATTGTGTTGAAATTACAAATATATTTCACTGGAAATGGTGTCAAATCCTCATATTTTGCATACTCTTAGAAATTGACAACAATTTTAATACTTAAAAGAGTTGTTGACTCGGAATAGAGAAGTGCAATATTTGAACAAGGTACATGTGTGGTCATACAATTGTACTACTGTGTAGATTAGATTGCATTATTGTGCAAAATGGTGTAATATTCGAGAATATAAAATGGTTTGATCTATGTTAATTATAATTATAAACATAGAGTGAAATATGCATTCAATTAATTCATCATAAAAAGGCAATTAACCTCCAAATGACATCCTCTCTAAAGCACAGCATCTTTTCCTATAACCCAAATGAGATTTGTTTTGGCATTTATTGTGTAACACTAGTAACGGCACCACCCGTTCCCATAACTGCCCCTTTCATGTAATAACAATATATAATTGCATTCAAAGAGAATTTAATTCAATGCTAAATATTAGGAGAAAATGATGTCTTTTAGGCAAAGAGATGAATGCGAGGAAAGCAAAAGTGAGTTAATTTTTGTGGATTTAAGTATAACAATATATAATTGCATTCAAAGAGAATTTAATTCAATGCTAAATATTAGGAGAAAATGATGTCTTTTAGGCAAAGAGATGAATGCGAGGAAAGCAAAAGTGAGTTAATTTTTGTGGATTTAAGTGATTCAGTGATTGTAACGAGAGATGAATTGGAGAAAAGCATTTCCCGAATCCCTAATTTAAAACTGAGAAGCGATCCGATCGACGAGATTCTGCACCAGAAGTCACGCCAACAGTCAATGCAATCAAATTCTTGTCGTTTGAAAAAGAGCTCAAAGAATACCAATTTAAATAAAATGCATTCAAAGCCAACTCTTTTGGCTCCAGACATCCGAGCGGAGCATTCATTAAAGTTTTCATACATTAATCCAATTCCTGAGTCAATGACTCGTTTGGATTTAAATGATTTTTGCGATACAGAAATCGATTGGAAAATGTTAACACTTTTGAGACCAAATACATCGCTCGATGAGCAATATTTTGAGCGTTTGGTACAACTCTATCAATGCAGACATAAGACCAGAACCGAAGATGGCTTTGGGAAGAGAAACGCTGTGTTTCGTGTGTCAAGACATCCGAGAATAATGCGATACAAAGCTATAATTTTTAAACGCTTTGATTCTTTCGGTTTTCAAACTAATGTCGGAATTAAAGAAGATTTTACTTATGAGGCCTTCGCTAGAGTTCCCGTCGAGACTCAAACCATTCAATCCGTCGATAGTATTGTGTCAGATGTAGACCTCCTCTCATTGACAGACATCTTAGACTTAAAGTTGTAGTTATTTTTTCAAAAAAATTAGTTTGTTTTATCATCAAAAGTGATCTCATTTATCACCCAATCTCTACGCAAACAGTTATTATAGATTGGAAAACAGTTTTTAATAAACAAATACCAAAACATTTTGGTTTCAAGTGATAAACAATCGCATTGAAAATGAATATGAAATAAAACGATGTAATCTTATGGATAAATACATTGAAAAATCTATAAATAAATAAAATGATTAGCAGTTTGTCGAATGCCTAACATTAGAGCCTATTATATGAGATGTTTTTTGTGTCTTTAGGTCGTCAGATGGGGAATAAAAAGTTAGTTAAACTACTTGTGAAAAAAATCGCATACAGAATACTGTACTAACTTATACTGTGTTGTATTGAGTACTGCATATGAAAAACATTGTGCCAGAGATGAGCAACAAGTCTGAGAGGCTGAGGATGCGATCGTAAAGCATAAGCATTTACACAGGGATGGCATCCATGGCTATAAAAGGAATCCTCAAACTATGCAATAGTTGTGTTTTGAGACCGACTTTTAGTTATAGGAAATATGAGACTTTGCGCTCTTCAAGAATTTCAAGGGGTGGTCGTGAAGATCAGTCACTTTGCGTTTGCCTCACAGCCTCACAGAGATCTACTCAACTGTATTAGACTCCAAACTCCTCCACCTTTTACTCTCATCTGTTCTGCGATTTGTGCGACAAGTTTTGATAGTTTGGATATCGAGGCGATAGCACTGAATACCAGTCTGAGTCCAATTGAAAGTTCGGTTCAGTTCTTCAGTTCTTTATTGAGTTGCAGTTATTGTAAAAGAAGTGAATTGATTGATAGATAACATCAATTCATTGATATGTCGGCGAGAAGTACTAAATATGTTTACCGCCAGTCCTCAGGACACGGCGGAGACCTATCCATTGAATACGGAACTGATTTGGGAGCTCTCACTCGACTCGAGGTTTGGTTTTTTCTTACATTTTTACAATCATTTCTCTAATTCTGTGCATTAAGAATACGTTTAGCGCTTATAAGCCTTTAATTAGTAAAACCATTAGATCTAAATGTCAATAAAATAAATGAAAAAGAGTAAAAACTCAAATCAAACTCTCTTTATCTCCCCGTATGGCGAAAACATACGAAAGTTTGACTGAATCTAAAAGTTATATTCATTTTGGATGAAAGCCATTGAATTTTTGTCGGATGACCTCATTTCCAAAGAGATAACATTTTTACTTTCTATCATTGTATTCATCCCAATATGGATCTCATTATTTGCTTTTATTCAATAAATAATTTATATATAATTTTTTATTTTAATAATTGTAGAGATTTTAAATCCATTTTAAAATATGCTTAAAAGCAATAAATTTTGATTTAATTTATTGAACAATGAAAATGTATTACACATTTGACGTCATATGACATTGAGATGAGAATATTCTGTGAAAAGTGTGTTTATTTAACTTTTATTCCTATCATAAAATTGCTTAAAATTTACATTTAGATATACAATAAATTATATCAACAAATCTTCGCACTTATTATACAATAACATTAAGAAATCTGTTTAATCTTTAACTTAAAAACTAAATTTTCATTTAATTTTAGGACAAAATCCGTCTTCTCTCTGAAGACTTGGAGACCGAGCGAGAGATGAGACAAAGAGTAAGTTTGGATATTATTTCCGTAGAAATCATTACTAAATCACTTCAAAAGCACTTTAAACCCCATAGAAGTCATTAAATGTTGAAAACCCGTTGAATTTCAAAAAACAATATAAATATTTTTGAGAGCAAAACAAAAATAGTTTATTTGTTACAAATTAATGTCATTATTCTCCCAATTCTTTGTGCACTAGATTTAGCTTTTAAAAAGGGTTTCAAAATATTTGTTCAAACATTAAAATAAATAATGAGAATTACGTTTAGAAAAATCGATATATAAATTTCATATCAATTACTTATATATTACACAATTATTAGTGGGATTTCTTTAAGTTTTGGCAAACAAGGAGTTCGTGAAGTACAGAGCAGTTTAGACACTACTTTTGGTTTGACTACTGTATCACATCTATTAATAGACCGAATGGGGATTCTTTCATGTCTTGCTTTCAAGTTTGAAAATAATTTCATTTCTTTAAATTCAGTTTTCATTTTTTATTAAAATATTATATTTGAAGCATTATTTATGCTAAAGACTAATGGGAAGGGATATAATTGGAAATGACCTCAAATCTGATTTTAATGAAACATTATTTCAAATAAATTAATAAATTATCATTTTATACAATAATAAACGATAGAAACTTTCATTAAAATTCTTAACGCTTTTACACACAAACAATGGGTTAGAATCACTTTGAATGATGATTTAAATTCATAAATAATATTATCTAGTATATAAATAACAAATTCTGATACGAGTTAAAAAGTATTGAAATTAAGACCACAGATATGTTAACTTCAAAATATCAAAAACTTTTATTGATAAAACAAAAAATACTAATAAATGCTTAATTATATAAAATTTAAACAAATAATTGGCATAATTAAGATCGAAAGAGAGCGCTCGGATCTGACCGTTCAACTAATTGGATTGACTGAACGACTGGAAGAGGCCGAGGGTTCGAGTGAAAGTGTGGTACGAATTGTCTTCATATTGTCTACATATAAGTAAAAACTGAATGTGAATTTTGAATGATATTAAATGTAAGGTTGAAATGAACAAAAAACGGGACTCAGAATTGGCTAAACTCCGCAAACTGTTAGAAGACGTGCATTTGGAGAGTGAAGAGACGGCACATCATCTCCGACAGAAACATCAGGCGGCCATCGCTGAGATGCAGGACCAGATGGATCAGCTCCAGAAATCCAAGAACAAGTAGACATTATTTAAAATGAACATGTTTTGTAAAATGGCTTAAATTATAAACAAAAACTTATTGAACGATAGAGTGGACAAAGAGAAGCAAAAAGTTCAGGCGGAGGTCTTCGAGTTGTTGGCACAGATCGAAAACGCCAATAAAGACAAGTTAGTGGCTCTTAAGACCGTCGAGAAACTCGAGTACACCGTTCATGAGCTCAACATCCGTATCGAAGAGATCACTCGTACCGTCACTGAAGTGTCGGCTCAGAGACTAAGACTGAGCGTTGAAAACTCGGAACTCATTAAAGAGATCCACGAATACAAAGTATCTCTCGATAACGTCACTCACTTGAAGGGACAGTTGGCTCAACAGCTCGAAGACACTCGCCATCGACTCGAAGATGAGGAGAGAGTTAGTGTCGCCACAAAGCATTGCCTAAACACTCGTGAATTTTATAATTTGTTTAACACTTATTGAATAGAAACGATCGACTCTTGAGAATCACTGCCACACTCTTGAGGTTGAATTGGAGTCATTGAAAGTACAACTCGAGGAGGAATCGGAAGCGCGTCTGGAATTGGAGAGACAGTTGACGAAAGCGAACGCAGACGCGGCCGCCTGGAAGTCCAAATACGAGGCAGAACTTCAGGCACACGCCGATGAAGTCGAAGAACTTCGGTATTTACCAATTATTTATCATTATTTTCAACTCTTTTGTTCGCATTTGGAACTAATGGCTGACTAATTGTCTTATAGTCGAAAAATGGCTCAAAAGATCTCTGAATACGAGGAACAATTGGAAGCGCTGCTGAACAAGTGCTCGTCGCTCGAGAAACAGAAGTCCCGACTCCAGAGCGAAGTGGAGGTCTTGATTATGGACTTAGAGAAGGCGACGACTCACGCACAGCAACTCGAGAAGAGATGCGCTCAACTCGAGAAGTTGAACCTCGACCTGAAGGTCAAGTTGGAAGAGGTGACCATGCTCATGGAGGCCGCACAACGAGACGCACGACAGAAGGCCGCAGAACTACAGAAACTACAGCACGAATACGAGAAGTTGCGCGACCAGAAGGAGGCACTCGCCAGAGAGAACAAGAAACTCATCGGTAATAACACATCCGTTACTTTGCCATCAATTTCCTGCCATATAATGTGCTTTTAATGCCTTGTTTTAGACGACTTGAACGAAGCGAAGTCTCAGTTGAATGACGCGCACCGAAGAATCCATGAAATGGAGATCGAAATCAAACGTCTGGAGAACGAGAGGGAAGAGTTGGCCGCCGCTTACAAAGAGGCCGAGACTTTGAGGAAACAGGCGGAGGATAAGGCACAGCGATTGGCCGCTGAGTTGGCACAAGTCAGACATGACTACGAGAAACGACTCCAACAGAAGGAGGAAGAGCTCGAGGCTCTCAGGTTTGTAAATCCTTTATGAAAGCTCACGTAACTCGAGTTTAAGAGCCAAACTTTATGGACAATAGAAAGCAGTTCCAGATAGAAGTGGAACAGTTGAACATGAGATTGGCTGAGGCGGAGGCTAAGCTGAAGACAGAAGTGGCCCGAATCAAGAAGAAAATGCAGGCGCAGATCACCGAACTCGAGATGTCTTTGGACGCGGCCAACAAACAGAATCTCGATTTACAGAAAACTATTAAGCGATTGTCGCTTCAAATCACTGTTAGATCTCTTTATAATAGAAATTGTTATCAATATATTGAATGATCACTAATTGAATGGTCACTTCGACAGGAACTTCAAGCGCATTACGACGAAGTGCACCGACAGCTGCAACAGGCGGTCGACCAGTTGGGTGTCGCCCAACGCCGGTGCCAACAATTGCAGGCAGAACTGGACGAACAGCGCGTGGCTCTGGAACAGGCTCTTCGGGCCAAACGTATCGCCGAAACCCAATTCGAGGAGGCGATGGCTAAAGTCAACGAATTGACTACAATTAACGTCAATCTCGCGTCCGCTAAGAGTAAACTCGAGGCCGAGTTCTCTGCCCTTCAGAACGATTACGATGAGGTCCACAAAGAATTGAGGGTAAAGTAGACCATCAACTCATAGCACATCCCAACCCACGGACTAACGCATCATTTTGCGCAACAAATAGATTTCCGACGAAAGAGTCCAGAAGTTGACCATTGAATTGAAGTCAACTCGGGATCTGTTGACCGAAGAACAGGAAAGACTCGTCAAATTGGATACCATTAAGAAGTCGTTGGAGAATGAGGTGCGAAGTCTGCACATCCGTATCGAAGAGGTTGAGGCGAACGCATTGGCCGGCGGTAAGCGTGTGATCGCTAAACTTGAGTCCAGAATCAGAGACGTCGAGATCGAAGTGGAGGAAGAGAAGCGCAGACACGCGGAGACCGAGAAGATTCTCCGCAAGAAAGACCATCGCGTGAAGGAATTGTGCCTTCAGTCAGAAGAAGACCACAAGACTGTCACTCTTTTGCAAGAAAATTGCGATAAACTCAACGAAAAAGTGAAGGTCTATAAGAGACAAATGCAGGAACAGGTACTGTATATCGCATATTGAATGGTAGTTGAATTGTCTGACCAATTGTCTGTCTGTCTGTGTGTGGTTTAGGAGGGAGTGAGCTCTCAGAACCTGACTCGAGTCCGTCGATTCCAGCGCGAGTTGGAAGCGGCCGAAGACCGAGCGGATCAGGCGGAGAGTAATCTATCTTTTATTAGAGCCAAACATAGGTCTTGGGTGACGACCAGCACTGTTCCCGGCGGTACTCGTCAGGTGTTTGTCACTCAAGAAGAAACACAAAACTATTAATAAAAACCTATTCAACAATTATTGTTATAAACAACTTAATAAAAAATAGATTTGGGAAACACTTTTGGGATACCTTTCACTTAATTATAGCTTAATATTTAAATATGATTTAATTTACACTCAAATAATAATTTTAAAGTCCAATATATTCTTAATTGACACCAAAAAAAGCTGCCATTTTTGAACAGTTTAACTAAAAAAGTTTTAATTCTTTTACTGCTGTCCACAAGTTATTTTGCAAACGAAATCATTTCCACAATCCTTCAAAACCCCCGTAAAAATACAATACAAAACAGTGATTGTAATTATGTTTTAACGTAATTATTATATTTTAAATGAAATGTTATATTCTGTAAAATTTATTGATTAGTTGTTTATTTCGTTGCGATTGTTATCTAAATTTATTTTATCCGTCAATTTATATCCAATCAATTAATTATAACTAAATAAAGCGATGCACTGGAGGTTACTTATATGCACGAGGACTGGCCGGCCGGACAGCATCATTCCGCTATGACATGGCATACAATATACACAAAACACACATTAATTTCAGTGCATTTCTATTTAATTCAATCGATTATTACGAATAAAAATTATGCCATTTATTGAAATTATTGTCTTATTTCTCAACTCATTATTTTTAAAGTTTTTCATTGAATCTAATCTATGAGTATAGACACTAATAGTGTAAAAGCACCCGAGAAAGCATCCGATTAGTCACTAATCGCAAAACATTTATAAACCTGCAAAATATTTGCTGATTTAATATAAAATTCTGGTATTTTATAAAACATTTTATTAAAGTAAAACTTTTTTAAAATTCAAATTTAAACAACATTTACAAATTCATTGAAAATAAAATCATATAATAATCACTAATTTAAAGTAGAGTTGAGCCGACAATTGATTACATATTTAGTAAAATTAGTTAAATATTTATTAAAAAAAACTTGATTTTAATAAAATATATTTTTACAATTATTATAAATGTCAACAATTTTAGATGATTTCCAATCGTTGGTAATTTTAAGATCTGTTTGGATCTCAACCTCGGTATTGAGTTCAATGATCTGAATTGTGGCCAATTTTGACAATTCATTCAACATATTGTCTGTAATATCCCAGCAATCGATAGACAAATATTGAAGTTTCGGTAAATGATTGGCGATATTTGTGAAAAACTCTTCAGTTATCTCATCTCCGAATGTTCTGATTGTTAAATGTGTTAATTGTTGGCATTTATTCAACGATTCGCTCATTAACTCATACTCGTCGGGGAAATAGCAGCTCAACTCTAACCGCTTTATATGTTTAAAGTAATCATTAATTGTTTGAATAATTTGATTACACATTTGCTGTGAATGGCTTGGAAACGAATAAAGCAATAAACTCTTCAGATTACGGCAATTGAGCGCCAATTGTTTCAATTGATCCACAGATAAGTGAGATTCTGAGAAGATCTCGAGTCGCAAATCAATTAATTGTGACATTTGTGACAAACCATTCACTAGTATTGACATATCTGTGCCGTCTCTGTCGACAGCCACTGTAAACGATGTCAATTGTTTGCCATATCTTCGCATAAATGCCATAAAGTTATCGCTGTTTTGGTTATCGAAATCAATTCGGACTTTTCGTAATCTCTTAAACAATATCTCGTTTTGATTACCTCTCATTAGAAACGATGGCACAGAATATGAATTAATTTGTGTTAATTTTGCACAACAAATGAGTCTCTGTTCAAGCAATGGATAATCTGCGGACCCATTCATGTAATAGTATCTCAATTGTTGTGAATATTTAGTAAAAAATGCCTCAATTGTTGCCACACTTTCCTCCCGTAAATAACACGAAGAAATTGAATGCAATTTATGGCAGTTCTCAACAATTGTATCCAAACGAGTCTTCGCCGGCTTTCTATTAATTCTTGTGATATTTTGACACTTTTTCAGTATTAATGCAAATGTTTGGTCACTTATTTGGGAATCCTTTTCAAATGAAAGCTCTGTTTGTTTATCATATATCACTTTTTGCCACTCTTTGGACACACATTCATATTGGAACCGCTCTTCGAGTTTCAGATACGACAATAATTGTGACAGAAAACACAAATCATCATCACCACAAAATCTGTCCATTGATTGTCTCCATTCGCTATCACTTCTCCGATCACTTCTTCTCTTCGATGCAAACAATAATTCATTAAAATCTATAACAAGTAAAGAAATAATATTAATATTTATTACAAATTGAGATAAAATATTAATTATTTAATTTAAATGACACTTACATTGAAACCAGACTTTAATAATAAATAATAATGCGATTAAATAAATGCTATCCATAACTCAATTTATCGAAATATAAACACAATTTAAGCAGTATTTAACAAAATTAAACTTTTATTTATATAATAACTTAATGTTTAAAATATAGATTTATAACACGTTTTAATAAAAATAATTGAAATCAAAGTTTGAACAAAACACACAATCAATATATAAAAGACGAAAATCACTTGATTTGCATTCAATAGTTTAGAAAATTGTGTCTCAATTTATTTATTATTAAAATTAATAAATTATATCAACAAATCTTCGCACTTATTATACAATAACATTAAGAAATCTGTTTAATCTTTAACTTAAAAACGAAATTTTCATTTAATTTTAAAACAAAATCCGTCTTCTCTCTGAAGACTTGGAGACCGAGCGAGAGATGAGACAAAGAGTAAGTTTGGATATTATTTCCGTAGAAATCATTACTAAATCATATCAAAAGCACTTTAAACCCCATAGAAGTCATTAAATGTTGAAAACTCTTTGACTATTAAAAAACTATTGAAATTATTGTCTTATTTCTCAACTCATTATTTTTAAAGTTTTTCATTAAATCTAATCTATGAGTAAATGTTCGTTCAATTTCGCTCATCACTTGTTACGAAGCATTTTTCATTACTTATAGAAAATTCCATGCATTTAGTAAAAAGGTTTGCAAAATTGCAATACAAAGTACAGTACATCTCATACTTTCAAATAATTTCTGGTATGAGTTCAGAGTTTCTCATAATTTTTTAAATGCAAATTCAATTTCAAACTTTCACTGCATTATTATTTAAATGTTTTTGAGTTATTTCTTACATTTTCACAATAAAGTTGATCGCAGAGTAAATGTCAAAAATGTATTCATCACTGAATTCATGGAAATTTTTTGATATTTGCAGCCAATTATACGATAGTTTGATTGAAACGATGGATCATTTTGTGGGTATATAAGACGCCGAGATTTTGCATTTCAAATCAGTATCGTTTGTGTTCTCAAGCCTTTCAGTTCTTTGCGAATTTCTATCAATTGTTTTAAATATTGTTTTTATTATATATTTTTATTTTTACAAGTTTTTTAAGTTTTCTTAAGTTTTCACTTCTAAAATGTATTTCTATATCATCTCAACCATCCTCTTTGGCTTCGCATTCAGCGCTCCTCCAGAGATGTTGACTCAAGCGACTGATGAAGTGCTTCATTACGAAGAGATTCCTATGGTTATGACCGCTGGTCCGGAAGTCTACGAAACGGCTAAACCTTACGAACCGATGGCTGGAAACGAATACGAAGCGAAGGAACCCGAATATGCGACCGAAGGACCCGCTTATGCGCCCTCTGGGGATGGATACGATGCCAAAGCGCCCGAATACCCCACCGAAGGACCTGTTTATACGGCCCCTAAGATTGAATACGAAGTAAAAGAGCCCGAGTATGCGGTCGAAGATCCGGAGCCAACAGTGGTCTACGAATTGGCGACCGAGTCTTCCCTCACAGAAGAGCCGGAGTCGCGTCCATTGCAAAGACAGACCTTTATTTTCAACTCAGGAAAACACTTATCCGAAGCCATAACCGCTAAAATTGTTGGTCCAGTGGTTCTGTTCAACAGCAAAGTGGCGGCGGCTGCCGGAGCTCTGCCCCCTATGTTGGCCGCAAAGGGCGCCGTAATTGGTTCAGCCATTTCCACACCCATTCAAATCGGAGCCGTTGCCGGTTCTAGTATTGTTAGCGGAGTGACCGGTAAACTGGTTTCCGTTCCCATAGC
>CAJPIZ010001950.1:0-14987 GCA_905368565.1 Medioppia subpectinata | reverse complement strand
CTCAATAATACCCAGTTGTCTACTGCTTCTGAGCGCACCGGTAGCTAAGAGACAAATATACAGTACATACTGCATATGCAAAACATACATGTACAAGTTTGTGAAATAAGTTTTAAGATAAACATGGTGCATTTTGTAAACATTTTTAACAATAACCAGCTATGTCTCTATGATAAAGGGTGACCATGTTTGCCTATAATCATACGCAACACACACTGTATTATTAAGCGTTATATACTGTATATATATTTTTCTATATATCAAGAATATTCTGTATCTCAATATATCAATCGATATCCCAATTGAATGTCAGTGCGAGTTGTGGTGCNTCTATATATCAAGAATATTCTGTATCTCAATATATCAATCGATATCCCAATTGAATGTCAGTGCGAGTTGTGGTGCGAGAGATGGCGCGCATAACCAATGGCTGCAAAGCCTGCAAAGCATTGCATTCGCAAAACGTGTTTATGTTTTTGTAGTGCAAAACATGTGTTGATTTTGAGGCAAAACTTTATATTTTGTTTGTCATTAGTTTTGATTGTATTTTGCATTTGAATCACAACTCAATCACAACTCAAGACAAGTGAAGACACAGCCGAAGAGGAAAGGCGTGAAAATGGTTCTGAAAAAACTGGACAATCGGCTGAAGGTATTGATCGAGAATGGGATCGCTTGCGGACACCGCTCTATGTTTGTGATCGTCGGCCAGAAGGCCAAGGATCAGGTCAGTAGTGATACCCCGATGGGTGTCATCCACAGACACGTGGTCTTTGTGTTGATAACTAATTGTCTGCAATCGTGTCGTTTGGATCAATAGGTGGTTATATTACACGAAATGCTGTCCAAATGTCTGGTGCGGTCGCGACCGACAGTCCTCTGGTGTTATAAGAAAGAGCTCGGATTCTCCACGTAATGTCTTCGCCGGTGATGTCTTAACGACTGTCTAATTGATTGTCTGTTTGTTTTGTGTCCACACGTGTGTAGGCATCGCAAGAAGCGTATGCGTCAGATGCAGAAGAAGATCAAATCGGGCGCCGATATGGACAACGAAGAGGACCTGTTCATGACATTCGTGGCCCAAACAAACATCCGTTACTGTTATTACAACGAAACGCACCGTATATTAGGCCAGACGTACGGAATGGTTGTCCTCCAGGACTTCGAGGCCATCACTCCTAACCTATTGGCGCGAACTGTGGAGACCGTAGAGGGCGGCGGTATTGTCGCTGTGCTCTTGAATTCGGTGGACTCGTTGAAACAGTTGCACACAATGGCGATGGATGTCCACCAGCGCTACCGCACCGAAGCTCATCAGGAAGTGGTCAATAGGTTTAACGAGCGCTTCATTTTGTCGATCAGTTCGTGCAAGAAGTGTGTGGTTGTTGACCATCGACTCAATGTACTGCCCGTCTCGTCACACATCGCCGACATTACGCCCCTCCAGAAGAAGGACTCGTCCACACCGTTGTCGGCCAACGACGCAGAGTTGGCTGAATTGAGACAATCTCTGGCCGACACACAGCCCATCGGATCCATAATTAATTTGTGCAAAACCTTAGATCAGGCGAAAGCTGTGCTCAAGTTTGTGGACACCATATCGGAGAAGACACTGAACTCGACGGTATCGCTGACAGCGGCCAGAGGTCGCGGCAAATCGGCTGCACTCGGGCTGTCGATCGCTGCGGCCGTTGCCTTCAATTACTCCAACATTTACGTGACGTCTCCGTCGCCCGAGAATCTGAAGACATTGTTTGAATTCGTGTTGAAAGGCTTTGACGCCATTCATCTGAAAGAGCACTTGGATTACGATATCATCCAATCGACTAATGTTGAGTTCAACAAAGCCGTGGTTCGGATCAATCTGTTCCGAGAACACAGACAGACAATACAATACATACACCCGACGGATGCGCTGAAGAACAAAATCCTGGCCCAATCGGCCGAACTTGTGGTCATAGACGAGGCGGCGGCCATTCCTCTGCCGATTGTCAAGTCGCTGATTGGCTCGTATTTAGTATTCATGTCGTCGACGATCAATGGATACGAAGGCACGGGTCGGTCGCTGTCGCTGAAACTTCTTCAACAACTGCGACAACAATCGGCTACTTTTGGCCACAAGTCTGGCTCATCGCTGACCGGCCGTATACTACATGAGTTGACACTCAATGAGTCGATTCGCTACCAAAATGGCGACGACGTGGAGCTCTGGCTCAACAAACTGTTGTGTTTGGACGCGTCGATCGCCGAATCGATTCCCACGGGTCAGTGTCCACTACCCGACGACTGTAGCCTCTATTACATCAATCGCGACACACTCTTCAGCTATCACTCGGCGTCGGAGGCATTCCTGCAGCGAATTATGGCTCTGTATGTGTCCTCGCATTACAAGAACACACCCAACGATCTGCAGATGATGTCCGACGCGCCTCAACACCACCTCTTCTGTCTGTTACCGCCGATGAATGAAAAACAGCGTTCGAAAGGCAAGATTCCGGACGTCCTGTGCTTTATTCAGGTGTGCTTTGAGGGCCAGATATCGGAGAACTCCATTATGAATAGCCTGTCGCGCGGCAGGAGAGCGGCCGGTGATCTGATTCCGTGGACAATATCCCAACAGTTCCAGGACTCGCACTTCGGCTCACTATCAGGCGCTCGAGTGATAAGAATCGCCACAAATCCTAACTATCAAAACATGGGTTACGGGACGCGAGCCCTGCGTCTATTGGAAGACTACTTCTGCGGTCAGTTTAATATCGATCTCAACGAAAACAACGGCGACAACAAAATGGATGCGATGGACAGCAACGAAGAGGGAACCGATCGCAAGGTTCTGTCGCCACTATTACTATCGCTGAGCGAACGAAAAGCGGAACAATTGGATTATTTGGGCGTTTCGTTTGGTCTGACCAGCGATTTGTTAAAGTTCTGGAAAAAGTCGGGTTATTTGCCGGTATATCTGCGACAAACGGCCAACGACTTGACGGGCGAACACTCCTGTATTATGTTGAAAGTGCTCAATGAGGCCACTGTTGAGCAGCGCATGGACTCAATCGGCGGTGCGATTGTCGGTCGCACTCAACGCACCAACGATTGGCTCAAAGAGTTTTGGATTGACTTTCGGAAGCGTTTCATAGCATTACTGTCCTATCAATTCAGTCAATTCGGCGCCGCTTTTGCTCTCAATATTCTCTATAATCTTAACGTCAAATCCGATGCGAATCAAGACTTTAAGGAATTAACGCGCGAAGAGCTTCGACTCCATCTGACTCTCTATGATATGAAACGACTGGAACTGTATTCGCAAAATCTGGTCGATTATCACCTGATTGTGGATCTGTTGCCGACAGTATCTCGTCTGTACTTCGGGCAGCGATTTGGTCCGCAAATGCATTTATCTCACGTTCAAAACGCCATTTTGTTAGCCATCGGTCTTCAGCACAAAGATGTGGACGCGATTTGCGCTGAATTAGGGCTTCCGTCGACACAAGTGTTGGGTCTCTTCACTCGTGTGATCAAAAAGTTTTCCAATTATTTGCGCGCCATTGAAGAGAAGAGTGTGGAGAAGACATTGACTGAAGTGATACCTATTGGCGACGACTCGATGAGACCATTGAGTCAATCACTGGACGACGAGTTGACAGAAGCGGCAAAACAGGTCCACAAGTCGGCGAAGAAGGAGTTTAAAGAGTTGTCGAAAGACTTGTCTCAATACGCGATTAAAGGGTCGGAAGATGTTTGGGACAGCGCTCTGAAAGGCAGTGGAAAGACATTGGTTTCTATTAAAAGGTATGATTTGTTAGTTTAATAGTTGTTTTGTTAATTGTTTTCTGTTTTATTGTTTGAATAGTTTGGCGAAACGTCCGGCAAATGACGAACAGAAACGTAATGATAATAACAGTAATAAAAGTCATAAGAATTTCAAGAAATTTAAAGGAAAAAAGTTTAGAAAATAATTTATTTGACAAAAACTTTGTTTTTATTTAATGTTTTATTAATGTATTGAATAAAAATACAGTGATATTGAAATGGCAATGGTTTTGAATTATTTGTCTTGAGGATCGGGTGCAGTGAATACAATGGCGCATAGATATGCGCGACACGACTCACAGCTAACTTTCAAACTCTTGTAATCAATGAGACACTGATTTGATTTCTTGCAAACAATTATTGTATTTTTTCGCAGATAACGGCTGTTGAATAGACGGCACGACTCGCAACCAAAGTGGCCATTGGTTTGCCGTTTTGGGTGGCGATGGCCGCAGATTTCGCACACCTGTCGACCGCCATCTGTCCATTCAATGAGTTTAGGCCTTCTCTCTATAGGTATGAATGGTATGATTGATAAGAGTTTTGCACATCATTTCAAACCACTTACTTGTGTCCAAACTGTGGTAAACATCAATGTCGTGGTGTGAATGTGTGGCCTCATGAGTGAGAGGTGTCTCAAATGAATTTGATGAAAGACTTGCACCTCTTGTCTCGCTGTAGACAATGAAGGCGTCGATTTCAGCCAATTTATCGCACATTTCGTCACAGTTTTTGCTAAGTGTCTGATCCCAAGACATGAATAAATGGTAAATTGTGTGCAATAATCAATTCAATACTTACTTCGATTGTCTTCATTTGGGAACTGATCTCATCTATTAGTTCACTCTCTTGTGAATCAAATGTTTGCAATTCGTTCATCAGTTTCTGTCTCTGAGTTTTAATCCCGTTTATAATCAACAAATTCTTCTCCATTTCATCGTTAACTTTCTTAATCACAGACTTCTTATATTGAATCTCATTTCTTAACCATTGAATAGTGTGGTAAACATCCATTCTTGAGATAATTTGTTTCAAATTATTAGTAAATTATAATTAATACGTTAAATGTATTTTAAATGTATTTTTTTAAAATTAAATCTCGATATTTAATGCATTTTTAAAACTATTTATTTCGTGTATTTTCAAAGCACTCATTGATTTAGTATTTAACGTCAATTTATGTGATATAAAGGCTGAACCGATGGTTAAAATGGAAAACCTAATCAAATTGATGTGTAAATGTGATGACAGCGCCGTTCAGACCATTTCACAGATACTTCACAGTCAGCACCGGTTGAGGACATTGTTTGCCAAATTAGTGGTCGCCCTTCAAAAACATGATCTCAAGAAATCTATAATTAGTATCAATTATAAAGTCTACGAATCGCTGGCAAAAGCTTTTGATTACATCGATGGCGCGGATCAAGTGATCAACAATTTTTATGAATTGATTTTTAATCCAAAATCACGAGAAAATATTTAATAAGTTTTTGTTAAAAACAAAACTTTTATAAACTTTAAAATAATTTCAAATTTGAATAAAAAGTTAAAATTAACGTATTTTTACATAAAATTAAAAGTAATTACAAATCACTTCAATCGTAAAACATATTAAGACTTATTAAACATAAATTGTTGTGACGTTTAAACCAAAGGTGGGAACAGTTGAGTGACTCGACAGCGCGGATGGTATAAGCGATTGCAGACCTATTTGTGGCCAAATCATGTCTACAGCTATCCATTCAAATGCCGCCGATATATACCCGAAACGGATCTCTATCTGAAGGAAAGGGTGGAACAGTTGGGTGACGTCCAGTCGCTGACAGTCGACTCTTACGCCCATCTCATTGTCGATCAGCGCTCGAAGACAATCGTCAACGAAGTGGTCAACTATTTTAACCGATGGCTAATTAAGTCACGCTTTTGTCCGCAAGTCGTGACCCGAGAGGACATGGATTACATGATAACACATATCGACGACATTAATACTCATCGCCGGCGAAGACATTTGGATTACATGTTTATCCGAGAGTTTGATAATTGGCGTCGAAAGAGGGAAGAGATGGCCAGACGTGAGGAACACGAGAGACAAAAACAGGAACTGTTGGCTAACTTTCATCAGATCGGGTGCTTTGATGACCAAAACCGACTGCAATACGGCTTTTGGCGGAACTCAATGTTCAGCAAATACTGTGGCAGAGGACCGAAGAAATATTCGCTGAATCGGTTGAGAACCGCTACACTCTTCGGACAGAAACTGGTGATTGACTGTTCATTTGATACCCAAATGCAAGAATACGAGGTCCAGAGTGTCGGCCGACAAATGGCCCGAATATATCACACGAATCGTATGGAATCGAGTGATCCGTTTGACATCCATTACTGCGGCGCCGATCCCGACGGCCGGGTCTACAAGACTCTCGTCAAATACATGGCTCCGATCCAAGACTTCGAGAAATACTATTTCAATATTCATCGCCAGACATATCGGGAACTCTTTCCCGACGAACGCTTCGTCTATCTGTCGCCCGACGCCCGGCAAGTGATGACTGAATTTGATCCAAAGGTGACGTTAAATATTAAATATGTATTCTGTGTTATAATTGATTAATGAAATTCATAATAATTAAATAAAATTTGTAATTAAAAAGTATTGTAATATTTTTTATTGTAAACGATATTTTTTACATAAATGCAAAAATTACTAAATTTAATAATTAATATATTGCATTAGGAACCACAGATAGCATTCAGATAGCACTAATGCATTAAAACTACTGTAAAGTGTGTAATGTAAAGTCTATGGGTGTATATAGGCAAAGCCTACTTTTGGCTGTTAATGATATATTGTTTGGGAACTAAAACTAATTGTTTGGAAACCGAAACTAATTGTTTAGAAACAGAAACTTATTGTTTGAAAACCAAAACTAATCGGTGAAAACACGACAGAATCGGTGAAAACACGACAGAATCGGTGAAAACACGACAGAATCGGTGAAAACACGACAGAATCGGTGAAAACACGACAGAATCGGTGAATAATGGCTAAATAACGGTAAAATTCTTTACAAAAACTGAAAATATAGTTATAAAAACAATAAAATTAGTCATTAAACCAAAATTGTGTTAACAATTAGTGGTAATATTATTGTTTCCATTTGACATAAAACCAACAATATTTCCACACAAACAAAGAAATTGCTTTAAAAACCAAACATTTTTAAAAATATCGCCCGAAATAACAATTATTGTAAAATAATTAACAAAATATTTAACAAAACGTTTAAAATTTTAATTTGGTTTTCACATTAAAAATGATTTATTTTTCTTTTGCATTGACCCACCACTGAGTGGTTCCAGACATTAGGTGCGCTTCTGTTGAACACTTTGATGACAGAGCGGACAGTTGTTAAACGTAACCAAATCTGCTTTATAGGCGTGATGTCCGCATCGGCCACACGTCCACTGTTTGGTTGAGTCCATTATCGGTCGACCGCTCGCCACACATATGGAGAACTTCATGTGACACGAGGGACACACAGTCAGCCAATCAGAGATCATTGTCTCGCAAGCCGTGCACTCGCTTTTGGCCGCCGATCGCCAGTCTTTGGGCGGATTCGCGCTAAATATCTGAATCGCCAGCTCTTCGTACAGTTGTCGGCGTTCTTCGGCAATCGATTCCAACGATTCCAGTTTTATGAACGCTTTGGAACAGATGGAGAAGGCTTTGTTGGCCGCACTCGCGAGTCCCAGAAGACAGTAGATCTCTTCGGCGTCTATAAAGTCCTCGAAGTCGCGCAAATGAAGCGCCGTTTTCATGGCTGAGTCAAAGTATCCGTCGTATAGTTGTCGCTGACATAGGATCAGGAAATGGTAGGCTTCGGCACCTGTGAGGGGACAAACAATGGGATCAGTTGTAGCGATAGTACGGGTGATGCGAACCCTTCCACGGCTCGTCCAAAACCATGTAATTTGTGTTTTCAAACTGAAAGGAGTCGTCGTTGAGGAGAGCCGTCAGCGCCGATGACTTCTTGGTCTGAGTGGACGACCGGTTCGGCGATCGGCGGCTCTCTTCGTGCAGAAGACCCACTAATGTATACAACTTTTTCAGTACAATGGGATCCGCTTTGGCGTCGCGTTTGCTATCTTTAATCACTTTCAATAACATAGCGGACGCTTCGGACAGTTTGTTGGCCTTCCGGTAGAGCTCAACGATGTCGAAGAAGCGGTGTTTCGACAGCAGGTGTTCCGCGTATTTGGACAGAAGGCCGTCGATATCCGGCACATCGTATTCGTGCGCCAAATCGATGGCGAGTTTCCATTCACTCATATGAACGCAACAATCAATGGCCAGATCTATCTTACGGCCCCTGCGGTAGGCGTCGACCGCCTCGAGACACATACCCACCGACTCGAAGGTGCGGCCGAACTCAGCCAGTATTGGGTGACTGTCGGCGAAGTTTGTGACCAACTTCTTGAGCCCGTCGTAGTTCTCGAGCAAACAATAGCACTCGAAGAGCCGGTCGTAAGCGCCGGACCTCTCGTAGTGAACGACCGCCTCTTCCCAGTCGTGTCGGTCGGCGAAGTAGTCGCCGAGAGAGCACAACGCGTCCCGCATCTGATGGTCATCGGCGGTGCCGAAGTCCGAGCCCTGAAGCAGTTCCACCACTCGCTGGTACTGACCCAGCGTTCGCCGCAACTCAATGGCCAGATCTCTGCGATCGACCTCCAGATACAAGCGCTCGGAGGCGTCAAAGTCGCCGAAATAGGCCATAATCTCCGCCCTCTTGAGCGACTCGTTTTGCAATTGTTTCACTCGTTTCACAAATTGTATGCCTTTATAGTCGCGACACTTAACCATCGCTACCTCCGCCACGTCCAGAGCCAACGCCCGGAGCGCTGTCTCGCATAACAGGCGCCACAGTCTCGGGTGTGACTGTCTCTCGATATAACTGGTCGCCTCCCGGAGATCGGCCGCCGTCTCCAACATCTGTCGCGCGTCGGCCAACGATTTGGTCTCGTAGTCAACGACATGACCGCCGATGGAAAGTATCTGTTCGTCACCGCTTCCGCCGCCGCCACCCGTCTGTCGGTTATCGTTGACCAACTCGTCCAACAATACTGTCCGAAGTGTGAGCTCTTCGAAGACACAGATGTGACCACTGCTGGCGAAGGGGTCGGGCTCTGCCTCCAGTGTTTTCATGTTAAACACACAGAGTTTGGTCTTTTCGGTGATAGCCATCATATCGGCGTCATCTGAAGCCCACTTCACGTCCCACACGTCGTGGCGCTCGAACTCCAGTAACTTTCCCGAAGACTCCGACCGATCGGTAGTACTGTTGGCCTCCAAATCGTAGACCAAAAGTGTGCCGATTGTGTCGATGATAGCCAACCGACTCGAGTCCCGATTCAACGCCATTCTCGACGTCTGGCACTGAATGTTAAACTTGGAGACGAGCGACACGTTTGGCAGCAAATAGTGCTGAAAAGTACCCGACTCTTGAGCCACAATCAGATCCTTTTCGGAGCAAACGATACCACAAATGGGATCGTTATGTGAGATGAATGTCGTGCGCACGGGTTGGTCGTCATCCGAGTCCATGCCATCCATCGACAAACCCATCTCTGAGTACGTGATTCTCTGAGCGGCGATCCCTTTGGGGGCCATCAGAGCGGCGGCTGTGGGCGCCCGGAAGCGCCACAACAGGAACGAGTCCCTCGAGGCGGCCACCACTCGAGTGCTGTTCACCGCCAGATAGTGGACATAGAGCTCGATGTTAGTCATGTCCACAGGAGTGCCGATGGCGTTGCATACGATCAGTGAACTCGTGTCCCGTTTCTTAACGCCCGGATCATCGCATTTGGTTGCGATCACACACTGGAGTGCGTGCGAAGAGATCTGAAGCAGATTCCGGACACTCTTCACGTGTTTGGTCTCGGATGGGATGTGCCAGAAGACTATGGTGTCGACGGGTCCGGCGCTCAGTGCCGTCGATTGGGTCTGGTATTCATCGCCGGTCGCCGCCTGACCTGTGGTTCCGGTATTGGGCGCCAAAGCGTAGACAACTGTCGACGCGAAGTAACACCACTTATAGTCGGGCCTAATGTTGGCGAAGAATATATACGAATCGACGGCCAGCGCTATCCTAAGGCCCTCCCTCTCCCAGGAAGACGAGTAGATCTCCTTTCCGGGCACTCGTAGTGTTTGTATCAGTTCTCCCGATTGGTTGTAAAACTTGATGAAATTGCGTTTATTGTCGCCTTCGGTGTCCACACAACCGGTCACAGAGAGTACGGTTCCGGCGGTATTCCAGCAGATGCTCGACACCCGGATCTCTGTGTCGAAGACAATGGGATTGTCGTCGGACTCGTATCGCATCAGTTGTATGCGTCCGGTCTCGAAGGCTATGGCCAGCGATTGGCTCTCTTTAGACTTGGCCACTGCTGTGCCGTTAAACCAACGAATGCCTATCACTTGGGCGGCCGTCCCGTAAGCGGCCGAACGGGCGTACAGTCCCTGAATTGCCTGCAGAGACACTTTGGTCAAGAAGTTTCCGTTTTGGTCGTAAACATGCACTTCAGAGTCCAATACACCAAACAGTATGAGTCGGCCGTCGGGCGACCACTCGACCTGAGACAGACGCATACCCTTCAACTCTTTGCCCCAAAGCCTATTGCCGTCGACTGAGCCCACAATCACCGCTCCGTCTTCGTAGACAATGCATATCTTCTGGCCGTCGAAAGTCCAGGCCATCCCCCGCACCACCGATTTGTTGCGATTGTTGACCATCTCTTCATACCACGAGCCCTTGTATAACATCCAGACGATGATCAGTCCGTTCTGGTCGCTGGACGTCAACTTCTGGAACGGTTCGTTCCAACACATGTTCTCAACGGTTCCCGAGTGTCCCTCCAGTGTCTGATTCATCGACAGATTTCTGGATGCGGCCAACCCTTTGGCCTGAGCTTTGTTGCCATCGGCGCCGGCGTCCGGACCGCCCGACTCTAGTTTAAGCACTTTCAAGAGGCCGTCTTCGCCGCCACACGCGATGAACCCGTGATCCCGACTCCAGGCCAGTCCTCGCACCTTATGGTTGTTGGGAATCGCTATCTTCTTACTTAAGTAGACAAACATTTTTATGGCTATTATTGCTATTTTTGTGGTGATAATTGTCTCAATTGTTTGTATCCATGGATTCAATAGTGGTTTCTGTTTTGTTGATGCGATTCTTGTAGTGGTTTCTAATGACAACCAAATTATATTCTGTGCTTTTCATTGCCTATCAATTGATTGCATAATATGTTTATATCATTGCAAACATTCACACATTATTTTATTAAAAATACTTTTTGCTATATTTCTCATAAAATTCAAACACAATTGTTGTTCAATAATAAGAGAAACTTTGGTTTATAAGCGATATTCAAATGGATTATCAATAAATCAGTGCTCAAAACGCAACGGTTATAGACTTCACTATAAATGCTATAATAATGTGTTTTTTACCGAATCCGGTGCCCGAAGAAGACCTCATATTCAGTGGCATTCAAATCAATGTCCAGTTTAGGCAAACATTAACTGTTAGATTGCATTCAATGCTTACTTACAATTATATTCATCAAAATAGTTAAATAATTAAAATACAATTCAATTGCTGTTAAAATATTTTATTCTACATTAAAATGAGAGACAATTAGTGGTACTAATCAGCAAAACATTATTCATCGTGTGATTGATTGCGGCCAAAGATGTGATCACATTTACGAATGAAACACGAATGACAATCGAGATCACAGTCCAAGTGATCGCAAACAAAGTTCAGGCGCTCATTAGGTCTGTTATATCTATTATATCGCTTATAACAGTTATGGCACACAAACCGCTGCCATTCCCTCCGAAGAATGGCACGACGGGAACAGTTACAAAGAACACAATCATTAGTCACCGGATCAACAGTGACATCAATAACTTCGTTATTGACATTATTATCTATGATATGAATGTATGATTGATAAGTGTTTTGCATATAGTTTCAAACCAATTACCCATTGGCGGCAACGGCTGTCCCACAACGCCTGCCATTTGGTCTCTCAACGCCAGTGTCTGTCTACCAATCAGACTCACGGTTTCACTGTATTCGCGATTGCCTGTGATTACGGGCTGATCCCAAGAGAGTGATTAGTGGCTAAACATTATGCAAAACACTATTCAATACATACCGAAAGCAAACCTATATTATGTTTCAATACTTCAAATGCATTTATAATAATATCAATGTTTTGCTGTATCTGAGGAATGAGATAATCAGCGACAGACTGATTGTGGACACAATTAATGTGCAAATTATTTAATTTGCTAATGATTTCATCGATGTCTTCCATCGTTAACTTATTTCAAACTGATTTTTGAGAACAACTATCAAATGGTTTTTTAAATTGTAATTTTTAAATTCACGTTAACTATAATACAATCAAATAATGAGTGATTTTTATTCATTGAATTCAATATTAAATGAAATGATTTTAAAATGAAAGTTATTAAAAGTTTTTGTTATAATTCTCGCGATTCTTATAGTAATTAAAAGTAAAATTCATTTATTATCAAACAATAGGAGAAACCATTGGTTTATAAGCGATATTCAAATCTATTAATCAGTGATCGAAACCAATCGGTTATAAACTTCACTATAAATGCTATAATTATGTGTTTTTTACCGAATCCGGTGCCCGAAGAAGACCTAATATTTAGTGACCCGAACGCCGTGTCATTCATGTCCTCATTCTTCATCAATCTGTGCGAAAAATATCAATGGATTGTTTTGCGGGAACTGACGGATCCGATGGCCACTCGTCGCTACCAAATGGCACTTATATTTCGGTCACTGTTTTCTCTAAAAAAATCTTTGCCGACAATCAATGTCTGCAAAGAGTTATACACTGAAAGAATGTCTGGTATTTGGCGTCATTTTGAAGGGCTTTTGTCGGACACCGAACCCAATGTGAGAATCGTTTGCATTCAAGCGATTGATGTCTTATTGGAGACACAGATTGACGAACAGATTGTGTCTGATTTGGTGTCAAATCTAATCCGAAGTCTTCGAGATGTGGAGGAATTGATTCGATGCGAGTCTGTGTTAGTTGTGGATCACTGCCACCGATCGCAGAATATTCTGAATCACAATCTAATGAGACATTTTGTGGCCAGAATTGGTGACCGCGAGTACGCGAGCGGACACTCGTCTCGGTTTCCAATGTTTTTCATACAATTAATAAATTGTAAACAAAAACAGCAATTCTTTGTCTATAAGTTATCGACGGCTTGTCTTCTCAGATATCCACTCATTGATGATGAGGAAGAAAAGTATACTTTTTTTTAATTAACATGTTTTAAATTAAAATATATATTGTATTTCAAATCACAATTAGGTTATTAACAGAAAATATATAATTTATTCAAATAGATTTGTTTTTGTTATTTTGTATTTCATTTTATAGTTTTAGTAAATGATAATAAGTTTAAAATACAATATTCTTTCATTAATCAAATTTAATATTGAATTAATGCCTATTTCTAATTTACTTCCAGAGGACTCATTGAATTTCACGTCAATTT
The DNA here is from genome assembly GCA_905368565.1 of Medioppia subpectinata. NCBI lineage: Eukaryota > Metazoa > Arthropoda > Arachnida > Sarcoptiformes > Oppiidae > Medioppia > Medioppia subpectinata. The sequence continues at coordinate 1,564 of CAJPIZ010001950.1, read as the reverse complement.
ATGTGACATAAAGGCTGAACCGATGATTAAAATGCAAAACCTAATCAAATTGATGTGTAAATGTGATGACAGCGCCGTTCAGACCATTTCACAGATACTTCACAGTCAGCACCGGTTGAGGACATTGTTTGCTAAACTAGTGGTCGCCGTTAAAAAACATGATTTCATGAAATCTATAGTTAGTATCAATTATAAAATCTACGAATCACTGGCAAAGGCTTTTGAATACATCGATGTCTCGGATCAAGTGATCAACAATTTTTATAAATTGATTTGTAATCCAAAAATCACGAGAAAATATTTAATAAGTTTTTGTTAAAAACAGAACTTTTATAAACTTTAAAATAATTTCAAATTTGAATAAAAAATTTAAATTAACGTATTTTTACATAAAATTAAAAGTAAACACTAATCACTTCAATCGTAAAACGTATTAAGACATTAAACATAAATTGTTGTGACATTTAAACCAAAGGTGGGAACAGTTGAGTGACTCGACAGCGCGGATGGTATAAGCGATTGCAGACCTATTTGTGGCCAAACCATGTCTACAGCTATCCATTCAAATGCCGCCGATATATACCCGAAACGGATCTCTTTCTGAAGGAAAGGGTGGAACAGTTGGGTGACGTCCAGCCGCTGACAGTCGACTCTTACGCCCATCTCGTTGTCGATCAGCGCTCGGAGACAATCGTCAACGAAGTGGTCAACTATTTTAACCGATGGCTAATTAAGTCACGCTTTTGTCCGCAAGTCGTGACCCGAGAGGACATGGATTACATGATAACACATATCGACGACATTAACACTCATTGTTTGGGAAACGACACTAATTGTTACAAAACACGATAGAATCGGTGAAATCAATGGCTAAATAACGGTAAAATTGTTCATAAATACCGAAAATATAGTCATAATAACCGTAAAATTTGTCATAAAACCAAAATTATGTCAACAATTATGGGTAATATAATTGTTTGCATTTGACATAAAACCAATAAAATCTGCACACAATCAGAGAAATTACTTTAAAACCCAAACATTTTTAAAAATATTGCCCGAAATAACAAGCTAAGAAGGAAATACAGTGAACATCCCGTAGCTGATCCAGTCGTGGTTGATATGGTCATGTCCAGTATTGTATGGAGATTCATAAAAAATTGTCAAAATGTGCGAATGGCCAGAATCACCGAGGTTATGGTCATATTTCTAGACACTTGCACACCGCGGGATATATACTACAACCCGGTAAATAACATTCCTTATCCCCCGTATAACATTCCCTAACCGCGGGATATACACTACAACCCGGTAAATAACATTCCTTATCCCCCGTATAACATTCCCTAACCGCGGGATATACACTACAACCCGGTAAATAACATTCCCTAACCGCGGGATATACACTACAACCCGGTAAATAACATTCCCTATCCCCCGTATAACATTCTAAGGCCCAGGCATCACATTCTAAGGCCCAGGCATCACATTCTAAGGCCCAGATAAAAACACGACAGAATCAGTTGGAGAACAGACACTAATTGTCTCTCATTTTAATGTTTGA
>CAJPIZ010001949.1:0-14988 GCA_905368565.1 Medioppia subpectinata | reverse complement strand
CTCTCTCTCTCTCTCTCTCTCTCTCTCTCTCTCTCGCATCTATGCGGACTGTTTTATAATACACTTGTATTGATGGGAATGAATAGAAAACGTAATTCATTGACCTTTTGATGAAAACGGATGTATTTGTGGGCAAAACAGAGGCAATGAATGCATCGATTAATTCATTCATTAAAACAGTATTTTTGTCATCAATTAATTGATTTGTAAATTATTTAATATAAATATAAATAATAAATGATTAATAAAAAGATGTGATAATAGTTTATGTGTTGACAATAAACACAATCTGTTTGTCTATATATTGAAAGCCAATGGCTTTCATACAAAACAATTGCTTTTGATTTATATATTTTGTGACAAAAGAAATCATTTATTTATTTATAATTTTGTAAATCATTTGTTTTGCTCTCAAATAATAGTATTAATTGAATGAATGAAACAAAAGTGTTTCATATCTGGTGTCAAACTATTTGAGATGAAGTGTTGATTGAAAGACAAGTGTTTTCAATGTATCCAATGTTTTGGTGCTCTTTATGTGCTTTAAATCAATACTAATTGGGATTCAGATTTCATATCATATTTAATGTAATATAAGTTTATAGACATTCAAATTGAGTTCATTTACACACTTCTGGGCACAACTCAAGTGAAGGCAATTGAAGACAAGTGAAGACAATGTCTAACGTGAGGGCAGAGATCTTAGCGGCGAGTCGTTCGCGAACGGGTTGGCAGGACTCGAGGCCATTGCCCGCCGACAGGAGACCAATCATCGACTCTTTGAGACTTAGTTTTGAAGACAAGACTCATCTCGAGACCAGAAAAGAGACCGCAATTAACACATCCATTACATCCATAACCACTTCCAACACTGCGGCCATTGATTGCAAAAATGGCCGAAAGTTAGGATCAAAAGTGAGTCAAATCGCGAATCTCTTTCAATCGTTATCTCCTTCGGCGGCGAAGGCAAACATTTCACTCAATAATAGCACTAATAATAATAACAATATGAATAACATTAAGACTTTTGATCACAAGTCAAGTACCTCTTCAGTCATTAGCGAATCAAAAGTAAAATCAAATAATTTAAACCATAATTCAAATCAAAAAAGTCTTCAAAATAAGACTCAAGTATTAAATGGTAATAAAGAGAAACTCAAAAATGGAGATCATATCCAAAAAGTGAGCGAAGAATCGGCCAAAAAGAATGCAATAAATACTTCCAAGTCTTTAGTTGTGACCAAAAAAGTCGAGTCCAATACTAGTTGTGTGACATCTGTGGCCAACAAAGGAGTCAGTCCTGCCATTCGTCGCACAGAGAGTCGGGTTTCGCGCTTTAATAACGCGAAAGCAATCTTTGAAAAGCTTCAGACAAATGAAACCAAGAAATCGGAGGCAAATGATATGCAGATGAATGATGGCTTGAATGGTGCCAACGATGCCAACACTTTTCATCCAAATAATGACACAATTGATGAAGTGATTGAAACTCTGGAGGACTCTTGTAATCAAGATGTTCCTACACTTCCTCCGAAGTCGTCGACTGAAATGTATAACAATAAGAAGCGAATTGTTGCCAAAACTACTTATACTAATAATGATCACAATCTCTCTAATAATTTACAAATGGGTGACGAGTCTAAAGACAACAGTAATGGCTATCGAATCAATGATTGCATACGAAGACCATTGAATTTGTCGAGAAGTGTCGATCAAATCGAAGTTTGCGAAGACTCGCCTCCAGTTCCTCTTCGGCGTTACAGTTCAATACCGTCGCAGCAATTAGTTCCAGATGTGGTCAGAAGTCAAGACGTGGAGAACAAACGAAACACTTATCCAAACATAAGTAATTCAAAAGCGACTGAAAAGTTATCAAATTTGTCGGCCAAAGAAGAACTCATCGATAAAATAGTTTTAGAAATCTCTGACAATCAGAAAGAAATCTCGACTCAAATTCAGACCAATTATCAAAGTCTTCCCGATTTGAACAGTTGTGACACATCAGGCATTCCCGACATTTTAGACTTCGATGAATGCTTTAATGACGTGGAAATGATGACCGAAGAAGAGGCACAAAAACTTTTGAGTCGGAAGTCATGGCAAGACTTGTTTACAGATGAACAGATCCAGAGAGAAATGGAAGGCCTTTTACGGCCTCATAATAGGGAAACGGAACCAATTGGTGAACAAAACTGTGTCGAAGATCTGAAACAATTGGAGTCAAACGGAAGAATGAATGGCGAAACGCCAACCGTTGAACTCATTGATAATTTGATCACTATATCCAATGGAGGTCTCGATGTCGATGACATGTGTGGCGGAGAAGCGAATGCAGAGAATGACTTGACCACTATTCATAGTGAGACCAGTATTATATTAGACGACATCGAATACCATCTTCTACCTGATGGACACTTTTATATGGAAGCGCCGGGACTTCCAGACAATAGTGACGACGAGAATGAAGATTGCGTTTCAATGCTTTTATGTCCGGTTCCGCCGCGAAAGAAGACAAGAGTTCGCTTTAGTTCGAAACCAATGAAAGTTTATTCCACTCATTCCGTCGAAGACTATGATCGTCGCAATGAAGACGTGGATCCAGTGGTGGCTTCGGCTGAATATGAATTGGAAAAACGTATTGAAAGAATGGATGTCTTTCCGGTTGAGTTGATGAAAGGACCCGACGGTCTCGGCCTTAGTATTATTGGGTTTGTTTTAAAATGGATTATTTTTTATGATTTAATTACAATTGTTTTACATAACAAATTGATAGTATGGGTGTCGGCGCTGACGCTGGTATTGAGAAGTTGGGAATATTTGTGAAGACAATTACCGAAAGTGGTGCTGCAGATCGCGATAAGAGGTGACAATATTGACAATTTATGATTTGCTAATATAAATGTGTCAATGGTTTACAGGATTCAAGTGAACGATCAGATTATAGAAGTTGACGGCAACTCATTGGTTGGTGTGACTCAAGCGTATGCGGCGTCAGTATTGCGGTCGACGAGCGGAGTCGTCCGCTTTCTCATTGGTCGTGAGAGGGATAACATAAACAGCGAAATCGCACAATTGATTTCACAATCACTACAATCAGAGAACTGCACTGACAATGGATTCGAGGCACAGAAGGATGTGTTGATGTCATCATCTGATTCGCCAACAATTGAAGCCAAAGACGACGAAGAGATGAACTCAAGTGAATTTGATTCGGCGTTTGACTCAAACTTTCAAAATAGCGAATCGATTAACGAAACTATTTTGTCGAATATAAGCGAAAGCAAACACTTCACGTCTACCGAAGAAATGTCTGAAATGGGAGTTTTGCGAAACAAATTGCTTGAATCAGAATCGAAAAATTGTTCACTAAATGATGATCTCATAAAACTTAAGTTTAAATACGACCAGAAAGTGAGTGAATTGCAGAACCAATTGGAAGACGCTTTGGTTCAGTTGAAGCAAAACGAATGCCAAGTGAACTGTTCTCGAAAAGAGGTCGAACAGTACACCAGACTTCTCGATGATATGAGAACTCAATTCAACGCTTTGGAGAAGAAATATCATAAATCAAAGAAAGTTATTAAGGATTTGTCGCATAAAGAGTTGGGAATCGCCGCCAAACCGGATGACAGTCTTCTCTTACAACTGAACCAAAAGAGAGAATACGTTTACATCACTTTAGTTGAGGCGCTAAAAGAGCGCATATTAGTGTTGGAACGACAGCTTCTGGAGTTTCAGAGATCTGTCGGAATCAATACCCAAATGATATCTGAAACCAGTTTACATCAAATTATTTCAGACGTTATCATTAAAACTCAAGCCGAAGAACATGTGAAACAACTATCAGCGCAACTCTTGAAACAATTCTCTGAGACTACGTGTGAAGCGAACGCATCGAGCGTTGGATTTAATGAAAATCTGAATTTAAGTCAAACAGAATTACTGGATAGCAGTGCTGCCAAACAGAAAGCAGGTCTCGCGAGTAAAGGCAGTCTCGCTAATCGACAGCCGCCTTCTATGCGCCGCCACTCCAGTACTGGTTCTGTGGAAGTGTCCAGTGATGGCGATTCCCCGCGAAGACAAATCGTCTCTTATCCCAAATGTGAGACTGAAATAGTGGTGAAGAGCGACCCGACCAGTCCTGCTATCGATCGACACATGTATTCGACGTCAAACCAATTCTATTTGCCAATCGCTGATAAGAGTGACCCTCAAAATAATAGGCGAGTGTCCAACACATCAAGTCCTTCAAGTTATAGCAGCACTTCGCCAAATCCATCTCATTGTCCACCCAATCCAACTCAACGCATGTCGGCTCCGGTATCACCCAATTCAGTGCATTCCTCTTCATCGTCGGCATCACTAAACAGTCCCATCCATGCAATCGATGACTACGAAAATAGTCCCAAAATCTATCGACGAAACGCTCATCCAATCTATGAGTGGAGTGTTGAGGAGGTGTGTCAGTGGTTGGTCGCACTTAACCTCAACTCTTATATTAATAAATTTCAAGAAAATAAGATTTCGGGGCCTTTTCTCTTGCATTTAGACAGCACTCAACTTAAGGTTAGTCTTCTTTATTCAATTTATTGTTAACTTTAATAAACTCTATTTCATTGGATTGCATAGAGTCTGGGCGTCACTAACAGTACGGACCGCTCACTTCTCAAGAAAAAGATCAAAGAATTCAAAGCAGAGGTCGAAAGAGAGCGAAAAGCATTAGAAAAAGAGCAAAAAGCGAGGGAAAGGCTAATGAAAAAAGAGGATAAGTTTCGGAAGAAATAATTTCAATGACGTCTGCATATCATTCAGCCGATTGTATTTTGTGTTTTTGTGATGAGTAGTAAATGTTTAGTGTAATGCGTGTACAATGGCTCCAACTAAACTAAATTTAATATAATTTAATGAGTATTGAATGATTTGGAGCTCATTTTCAGTGCTATTTATGTGCTTACAATTATCCATCAAATATTGCATTCTATTTATTAGTAATTTATTGATAAATCAATTCATACTTCAATTATAAAGTATTCAAAATAATTAAGAATTTATACTAAAATACCATTCAGTCATTGAATTAATTGTCTCTAAAACACTTGTAATGACTCATCACTAATGAGTTTTATATTACATTTTTGCTAATTTTTTATACATATTTAATACTTCTTAAAAAATTTTGATATCTTATAAGAAATTTTTATAACAATTAATGTATTTTTCATTAATTTTTTATACACTTGAAATAAGTTTTGTTTATTTGACAATTGCTTAATATTAGCATTAATAGCATAATAGCGATAATTCATACATAAAAGTACATCTAGTCTTTAAATCTCAGAATCTTAAATCATTTGGTTTTGGCTTTTATTTACAATTAAAATCAGTGTTTTATAAATTGATGTATTCTTACAAACGAAACAATTTTCTTAAAATATAAAATTTTCTCGCATTTCCAATGTATTTAATATGAGATATATTTCAGTGCTATTATTCCTAACATTTGCTGTAAACCTATTATATTTACTCTTTCGATGACCCAAAACCAAAAACTATTCAAACTATTAATTTAATAATAAGTTATTTTGTATTCAGAAACACAACAACTTTTTTTATTGTCTGTGATTTTTAATAGAATTTTTCAATTTTTCTAATATAATTTTATTTATATTTAATATTTATATTGAAATGTTTGCTATTTTATTGTATTAAGCGGTATCACAATTACTGATCGGCTTTACTATTATGTTTTAAATATCATTGATTGATGTATGAAAAGACAAATCACAATCAAATACTTTCTCATCAGTGAAACAAATGTATGTATTTTTGATTTGTAATTAATTGAAATATTTAATAATAAATAATTTAATATTTGGGTCTAAATATAATACTATGTTATATGTTATATGAGAGTTGTATTAATTGGAGTGAATTGTAGTGAATGGGTAGCAATGGATAGAGAATGGATGGAAAGGTCATAGGATTGGAGACATTGAATGAGTGTTGCTGTGAGTCTGTGAGTGCGTGAATGCGCTACAGATGTAGAGAGAGATCAATTGAGTTGATGAGAGCGCAGGGGCGCAGACATACACCATAGCCTAGACAATGATCGCTGGCTTTCACTTCTTTGGATCCAAAGATGCCATCCATTCACTGGATTTGCTGTATATATGAGTGCAATGTTTGCGTCAATTGAATGCTTAAAGCGAAGCATCAAATCATAGCTTACAATACGATATACAGTATATACAGACTCTGGTATTGTATAATACTGTGCATTATATGTGCTCTTAAGTGCTGCTAATGTGAACCAAAATGTACGCAATTTTGATCACAATTCACATCAAATATTTGTGATATTAATGATTGTCTGTTACTATTTGTTTGTATGATGTACTTTCAGGACTCTACTCATCCATTCTATGACATTCAATCTGTATATGAATTACAATTTTCATGTATTTCTTAATATAAAGTATTCATTAACTCATTGAATGTAAGATAAGTTCTTATATTATATAACATAGAGTTTAATAGCGGTTAGGCATCAGAAAGGATGCGCTCAAACGCAAGTCCAAACCTTTAGCTCTATTGCCAAAGCATTCAATGCATTCTCTATGAGAGCAAAATTCATCAAACATTACACTAAAGCACTCGTTATGAACATTTATTTCATTGCTTTTCAATGGTTTAGTGTTTGATATGGAACTTGTGTCGATATATCCCTTTTTAATCATGATCTTTAATGAGTGCACACATGTATGAAATGTTACTGACATTCACACCTGTTTTGTCAATGCTTTAGGCATTAAAAGGATTGCTATAAGTTATGACAAGTTATGGTGTGGATTGTGTAACATATCTAGCGTTGCCTCCTTTTGATGCTGTGCTGTCTTAACATTCAAATACTGTCGATGCCATCAAATCCATCAAACTATTAGTTTATTCACTTTTTATTCACTTTTATCATTCATTTAAGTCTTCAAATGGAGTCTAAACAACGGGGACCTGATTCTGATGAAGTGGCCAAAGATCCCGGCGCTCTTACATCACATCCCAGTTATACAGACAAAGATTTTGAAGGTATGTTTACTAATTAAATCATTACACGTTATTTCAGACATTAATACATGCATTGACAACAATATTATTGATTTATTTAAAATTATTTTGAAATTACATTTATTTTGTAATTAAAATATATACGAAAGAATATGTGACAAGAATTGATCGGTTATTGATTTTTATTTCTATAATAATTGAGAGTTTATTTTACAGCACTTCCTTTGACTTTGGATTCAATATTACACTCATATTTCTATCCATTTATTTAATAAATATTATTACGTTATTATAAATTTATGATAATATTTTTTATTTTTAAAATTATAAATCGCTTTAAAAGCTAAACGAGTCCTAATATAGAGATGACATAAACTCTACAATATCTATGACTAAAACGTGTTAATTTGTTTAAATTTTCTGAATAACTCAAATATAATTTAAATAAAGAATAAATATTTTACAATTTAAACAATTCTTCATTTATTCTTGTTTTTATTTGAAATATCAGTTACTGTAAGAAAATTTAATAAAGTCTCAAATTTCCTGAACATAAGACGAAACACTGATTTTTATATCTCAACACATAATAAATTATTTGAATTTTAAATTCTAACTCACGGTTCAGTAAATATAATATTTGGGACAATAGAAACATGGTTTCAATTTTAATGTTAACCATTAATAAATCTTTCAATTCTCTATCAATTATCAAAGAATTATAATTTATAATTAACACAAAATTTAATGACACAAAGAATTTACAAGTAATACATTAAAAACTCACATTAACGTTAATAACTTGCAATAAAATTATATTTACAATACAATATACAGATGTATATTTGTTATAATTATGTTGAGTACTGTTTTGATTTAGATTCTGTGGAAACCAAACTTAAAATCATAAGATTAATAACTTATATTTGGAGAATAATAATAAGCTTATGTTTGATCTAAAAATACATTAAATGTTTATATAAGAGTAGAATCGTATTGAGTTAGAAGAAATTTGAGGACCTCATACTTTCAAAGAATTAGGTTTTATTAATACTCATTTAATTTGATTATTTACTTTTGATTACATTAAATAAGTAATATATTTGTTGTATACATAAGGAATATAATATTATTATTTATACATTAATAATAAAAATGGTTGTGTAACTTAAGGCCACAGAGCGTTGACCGTGTACTGTACGTATGGCTTTCAAATGCCCACTACTTATCGCCGAAGAGGCCATCAAAGGAAACACAAACACCACAAAAATGGCAATAAAAAGAAAGAAGAAGAAGAAAACACCATCGATGACAGCACTTCCCGGCATATTAGACCCGGTACTGTATCTACACTTATACATTAGTATCACAAATACAAATAGCGCTATTTAATTTAAATACTAGTCATATATTATTCATATACATGTATAGTGTAAGTTATATTAAATTTAGAAAAGGCCTAATAATTCTAATAAACGATAACTTTAAAAATAATCAGAAGGCACACGATTGTTATAAATAAATAACAGTTGAAAAATTAACAAGGCAGTTTAAAAACCACATTTTATTACAACAATGTTTGCCCACTCTGTTTGAGCTCTACCTTATTATTACACAATTATAATACAAATATTACATAAATAGCGGATAGGGTTCAGTTCATTCTGGGAGAGGATGATATGGATGGCACACATGAATCACATCCACTGTTCAGTGAATTAGAAGAATTGTGCGTAAATGGAGAAGATGTAGAGTGGAGAGAAACAGCCAGGTACTGTTATTGACAATTAGTATGTCTGTTGATAGTATATAACGTGTAATATTTGTCACAAATTATACAAAAGATGGATAAAGTTTGAAGAGGATGTAGAGGAAGGGGGTGACCGGTGGTCGAAACCACATGTGGCCACTATTTCATTGCATTCACTTTTTGAGCTCAGGAGTTGTATTCTTAACGGAACCGTTATGTTAGACTTAGAGGGAAGCAGTTTAGACCAAATCGCAGGTAAATATTAGTTTTATATTTTATGCATCAAATAAATAAATAAATGTTTTGTTGGACATCAGATTTAGTCCTGGAAAATATGGTAAATTGTGGTCAACTTTCGATTGATATTAAAACTAAAGTAAAGGAAGCATTACTTCGAAGACATAGACATCAACACGAAAAAAGACACGACAAGAATGACAGCAAAAATAGACTTCCATTGATTAGATCTCTCGCAGATATCGGTCGCAATTCCAGTAAAAGTATGTTTGGTTCTCATAGTAAGTGAACTTCTCTATTGAGAGTCAATTTTAATATTTTTATTAATAAATAAATGAATTATTGAAATAAGATATTTAGAAATCATTGAGAAATCTATAAAACTATTGCAAACAATAGATCTGTTGGACAAAGAAAGTGGCGAAAACTATTCGCCGCCCTCTGAGTGGAACCCTTTCAGAAAGTTTTCATTTCAAAGTACTTTAGGATTAAATCTGGAAAAATCAGGTGTTTGTCAGACAATTGTTTAGAGAGTAGATATTCTTTGAATGAATTTAGAAATCAAACACAACTAACTTAGAGGTTGTCTCTCATCACACGAATGATTTTGTTTAAACTAATCTTATAAACTGTAAGCATATTATAACGTGTGTCTACTCTAACCAACTTAAATGAATGAAATTATTAATTGACGATTAATTTAAACAAACAAATGATGTTAATATGCACTCATATAACGTGTATTGAATGTGATAAATAGCGGGCAATAATCATGAGGGTATGCCGAACAGTCCAAGCGTCACATCCCTACACCTTCACGCCAGTAATCAGTCCCAAACGGCTAACTCTGCCTCTACGGGACAGTTAAATAATGATCTGAACGCCAGTTCCAGTTCTGATCTGCAGCACAAAGTATATTATATTTAATGGCTTTAAACCAAACACAACTCAATTGTTGAATTCAATAACAGCTTAATCAGGCGTTTATGCGAAAAATACCTCCCGGTTCTGAAGCGGACAATATTCTTGTGGGAGAAATCGATTTCCTCGAGCACTCCATATCGGGGTTCGTTCGGCTCAATCAGGCCTGTCATTTGGGAGACTTGACTGAAGTACCGGTGCCCACGAGGTTTCTCTTCATACTTCTTGGACCGCACAGGTATTGTCCAGTCATTTCATTTGCATTCATTTCAATTTATGTTTAATTGTTTAATCACTATATTGTAGACAATTAAGTATTTGAAAATTTATAAATCAGTAAATGTACTGTAAATACAATTGAATTAATTTAAAGTTTTGCAATAAAACTAAACAAAAAAATTCTTTCGTGTAAAATAGCATTCCGGGCCGTTATCACGAAGTCGGTCGAGCGATGGCCACTCTTATGTCCGATGAGGTATCTATCGACTCAAATATTTTAAGACTTAATACGACTGTACACTAAAGTGTGTCCACTTTAATAATAGGTATTTCATGACGTGGCCTATAAAGCAAAGAGCAGAGAAGACCTGTTGGCCGGTGTCGATGAGTTCCTCGACGCTGTGGTTAGAAACATAACTTATAAACTATATTTGAAAAAGTGTTGAAACCGTATTGAATATTGTTTAGACAATACTACCGCCGGGCGCTTGGGATCCGAGCATTCGGATAGAACCGCCAAATCAGTTGCCATCACAAGAAGCGCGCAAAAAGCACGACAACCAAGAGGTGAAGGAATTGTCTTCAGAAGACGAAGAGGACAGAGAACGCGAGAAAAACGGTCTTAAAAGATCGGGCAGGTATGACAGCTTCACGTCTCGACCAATCAGTGATTATGTGTACTATTTATAGATTATTTGGTGGTCTTATAAACGACGTGAAGCGTAAAATTCCGTGGTATTTGTCTGACTTTAGAGATGCCTTAGTTCTACAATCAATCGCATCAATATTTTTCTTATACTTCGCGTGTTTGACACCAATTATAACATTTGGAGGTCTGTTGGGAGAGGCGACTGGAAATAATATTGTAAGCGATTGATTGAAAACAAAAAAAATGTCAAACACTCAACAATTTAGGCTTTAATCTACTGAACAAAATGCTTACACAAATTGTTTGAATCAAATAAGGCGACGATGGAAAGTTTGATGAGTGGTTTGGTTTGTGGTGTTATTTACGGCTTTTTTAGTGGACAACCGCTCACAGTATTGGGAAGCACTGGTCCGGTGCTTATATTCGAGACAATTCTTTACGATTTTTGCAAGTAATTACTACTTTACATACATAATGCACTATATTTTGTCAGTTGGCCTAATATTTGTTCAATTGATTAGGATTTACGATTTTAATTACCTAAATATCCGTCTATGGATCGGTATGTCTGTGGCAATCATACTAATGATTTTGGTCGCCTTCGACGCCAGTGCTCTCGTCTGTTATATAACTCGTTTCACAGAAGAAAACTTTGCAACACTTATAAGCGTTATATTTATATATAAAGCTATTGATAACGTAAGAGTAACTATTGTGTGAATAAGAAACAAAACTCATTGTTTAATTGATTTTCAAAGCTATACGACATCGCCAAACAAAACCCTATAAACCCGAACCCGGACTTAGTCCGGAACTACACCTGTTTTTGTACGTTTCCAAATCAAACCGAATATTTGATTCAAATCGATAAACGCATTGACGACGGACTCAAAAACTGCACAAATGTTGGCGGAAGACTCGAGGGTATCGGTTGTGAGACTAAGCACTATGTCTCGGATGTCTTCCTCTTGTCTGTCATCCTATTTGCGTCCACTTATGTCATCTCACTTATGCTTAAAGACTTTAAGACCTCCACATTCTTCCCGACAAATCTTCGCCAAATTGTTAGCGACTTTGCGGTCGTTATAGCCATCGTTTCAATGACTTTTATTGATAGTATTGTTTCCATAAATACCCCTAAGCTGTACGTCCCCTCAGAGTTCAAAGTAATAACACATAACAATATAGTTATAACATTCAAGTGCTAACACAGTGTCTGTGCTGTTGTCCTGTAGCCCACCCGCAACGACAGAGGATGGATCGTCCCTATGTTTCACGAGTCAAATCCCTGGTATATCCTTATGTTAACGCCATTACCGGCTCTTTTGGCGACGATTCTGATCTTCATGGATCAACAAATCACTGCTGTTATAATCAATCGCAAAGAATATAAGCTCAAAGTATAGTCATTTTGCAATCATAGTGTAGTCAACTTGAATTCATATAACACTTGATTTACTATGAATTAACAGAAAGGCTGTGGATATCACTTGGATTTGTGTGTATTGTCGGTGTTGATCGCCGTATGCTCGATCATGGGCTTACCATGGTTCGTTGCCGCCACTGTCCTCTCCATGACTCACGTCAACTCATTGAAGATGGAGTCCCAGTGTTCGGCTCCGGGAGAAAAGCCCCAATTCTTGGGCGTTCGCGAACAGCGCGTCACTCATATATGCATTTTCACGATGATTGGACTCTCAGTCCTATTCACACCAATACTATCGTTGATTCCAATGCCCGTCCTCTTCGGGGTATTCTTCTATATGGGAACCTCTTCTCTCAAAGGATCACAAGTAATCATTATAAGAGTCATTCATTACATGTTATTAATTCATATTTTGCTTCTATTCTTGTGTGCAGTTTTTCGACCGCATTCTCATAATATTTATGCCGCAGAAGTATCAGCCGGACTACATGTTCCTGAGACACGTGCCCACCATTAAGGTGCATGTCTTCACATTAATACAATTGGCGTGTTTTGTGCTCTTATGGTGTGTCAAGTCATATAAGAAGACATCGATTGCATTCCCTCTTATGGTAAGTAATGATTGTCATTACTTTTGTTGCGATATATACTAAAGGATTGTGCGATCGCTCAGTTGGTCGTAATTATATTCATAAGAAAACTGTTGGACCTGTTCTTCACCCGAAACGAACTCAAACTGTTGGACGACGTAATGCCTGAACACACGAAACGCAAACGAGAAGAAGAAAAGCTCGAGAAAGAGGAGAAAACAATGGGAGGAAAACTGATTCCAAACGCCAGCTCTGGTAATGTTGCCATTCCTTTGGCCAACGGAAACATATTGAAGATTCCGATGGAAAAGTTCAGCGCCGATGAGGACAAGCCGTGCTCTATAAACATAACGGAACAGTTGGCCAAAAGCGGCGCCTGGAAGTCAATCGACCAAAGCATTCAAAAGCACGAAAAGACTAAACACAATAAGTCTAACAACGGGTGAGTATTCATGCAATCATTGATTTGCAATTCAAACTGAAAACTATATTTTTCTCAAAACAAAACTTTTATCATAAAAACTGAAAGAAATAATAAGAAGAGGGGAAACAAAAAGGACGGGAAGACAGAGGAAGAGCTGAAGAGATTGTCGACAATGAGAGAAGAGGACGACGAGGAAGACTGTGGTATAACTATCCGAGTGGACGCTCCGACACCTGTGCCGTCGACTGTGGCCTCAAATCATAACTCACCCAAAGATGAACGAAACGAGACTTCTGTATGAATTGAAACCATTATTCAATTATATAATCAGTTTTATTGTATTTTAATATTATTTAATATATAAACAATAGTTAGGATTCAATTCATCAAAACAATAGTATTTCAATTAATTAATAGTATTATTAATAATAAATTATAATTTAATTAAAAAATAATTTTAAACGAAAACTTTTCTAAAAAATTAATCAAAGAAATGATTTTCTCATTATATTTAGATATTTCTCTAAAATGTGATAGAAATCAAAATGAATACAAAAACACTTAGAAAATGATTATAACTTTTAAAACAAACAACAATTTAAGTAATAATTAATAAAATCACAAACAAAACAGTAATAAACGATTTGAAGACTAAATACAATTAGTTTATAACCAAATCAATAGACAGTGAATCACAAACTCTTAATAATCAACTGATCAACTGATCCAACCATTCAATGGCTTACGAATCACTCTTCAATACATCACTTCCAGAGCAACCAAACCATACATTCAATCATACAATCAATTATTGATAATAAAAAACAATTAATTATTTCAATAAACCATTCATTCATTTCTTAGACAGACATTAGAAATACAAATACAATAGAAATACCGGTCTTTGAAACGAAAGCAATTCATTGATTGTAAACATTATAAACATTACTATTAATTGTTATGAAATCACACTTTCATTAAATGATTGAATCAATGATTGAATCAATGCTAACCATAAGAGGACTACTCTTTCAAAAACACATTTCAATCAAACAATTAGTGATTCATTGAAATGTATTTTCATTTATATAATTCATTCATCAAAACATGTCTTCAATCAAAACAAATGTAAACAACAAATACTTTTCAATTTAAAAATACATTCAAAGGAGCGCTCAATAAAAACGTTTTCATTAAATTTGTACACTATTTATATAATGACCACTAATTCAATCCAAACATAACAAACCATTTACACCAATGGTGTGTCCCCTCTGTCCCCCTCTGCCCCCCTCTGCCCCCACCCCTCCTCTCTGTTACGTCATTAATGACTATTTGACGGCTTATTTGTATGTAAAGTGTGGCCAATAGATGGCAAGAGAGGGTCCGTAAAGTGAATTCATTAATACTTTGCATACATTTCATCATTCAATCGACGCTTACATTGAATGTCATATATTTGTCACACATTGACTGCATATGTATAACGTTATTGACGCCAATATATAGCATACATTCAATTACTGTTGCATTTGTTTCGTCGAGTCATTCATTACTACATAAAAGTGTGCAAAATATATGCTTTTCGTTCATTGCATGTGTTTTTGTATCGCTTTTTTGAAAACCTCTCAACAATTAAATTGATTTTAAATCCAATCAAATGGTAAGAAATGAAGCAATGATTAGACAATTAATAGATTGTAATAAACA
>CAJPIZ010001948.1:0-14991 GCA_905368565.1 Medioppia subpectinata | reverse complement strand
ATTGAGATAGAGATGATTAGTAATTGGATGTTATAAACTATAATAAAGTACAGATAGGGATGCTTAACATTGGCAAGACGTCTACTTTGAACAACACTTTCACTCAGCCTTCTAAATAGATTCACCAAAACAATCTGATCCTCTTTGTAAAGTCTTTTGTGATTTAGAGATTTTATTGTGGATCTCAGTCCTCTAGCTTGAATAGTTCCCCATAAAATACATTTCTGACATTTAAGACAAGCAATAAGCTCAATAGCTTTGTTTACTGATTCAATTGCTTCTATACCAATTTTTGGTAATTTAATTTCATCAACATCTATACTTGCTGATAAGCGACTCAGTCCATTATTCAAAGTAGAGGGTGTATTTTTAAGATTTCCAACAGCTGCACGGACAATCATATATAATTCTAAAAAGTTTTTCTTATAACTTTCTGGACAGCGCCTTTTAAAAATAATTGGATGGCTGTATATTCTTCCCAAAAACCATGTGTGAAATGCAGATATGTGGATTGAAACAGAGAAATGAAGACCACTGATTATTCTTCGTAGATCTTCATTAGGAAGATTTTTGTAAATTTCACTCCAAACAGGTGCTGAGCTGGATGCATCTTTAGAATATGATTCTATAGTGCTCAATAGGTCAATTACACCTTCTTTGTCTTTATATTTTATTGTAGGAACCTCACAACTACCTGTAGAACAATTCTCAATTTGCTTGGGGCATTTGTCATAGAAATTGATTTTTACCTTCGAAAAGTAATCTGTTTTAGATAATCTGTCTAGTTCATAATATGTTATTTTGTTCAATTCTTCCACTTCACTTTCAGTAATTGCTAATATTTTTGAAACAAACAGAAACATGGGGGTATTATTTATTAAATTAATCATCCATTACTACTGAATACAATTTGAATATTTTTTCAGGCACAAAGACACTCTTTAACTCGGCTGCTCCGTTGATTCTACTATATTATCTCTGCTAATTATCTAAATTCCACAAAATGCTTTTAATGGATAATTTAGCCCCACAGAATGGCTTCTAAATTGAAAATTGAGCTATCTGCCAAAGAGATAGAAGAAGACACTAAGTATGCATGTGATCATCACCAATTCTTTGAAATTCATGAAGAGATTGCATTTGTAGAAAGAGTAGACACATTATTAAAAAGAAATAGACTGAATAAAAAAGTCGAATAGGCTAATTTTAACCGCAACATATCGATAAAATAAAGTATCTACGAACAAACCACCAATATTTCTAATTTAAATATTTTTTATTTATAGCCATTTTTAGTTAATTGAATTCCCTTTTCAATATAGTCTGCATTTTGAACTTTAGGATGCCAATATGAAACATCAGCATCAATTAAATCTCCATTTAGATACAGAGGTGCAGTGAACCGTTTCTTTTCCAGAACAACACTTCTAATAATAAGTTCTTTTCCAGAGAAATCCAATCGGTTTGTGGAAATTCTTCCTGGAGATATATAGAAAGGAAAAATATTTATAGATTTCATGAAAGGGATAGAAAATGGAGAAGCTTTTAATTTATTGTTTTGAAACAATTATTTATTCTTGTACGGATGCAGTTCTCATAAATCTTGATCTTATCCTTTGAACCAGTAAGAAGTCTTTTCCAAAGACAGTTATTCTCTTAGCGTGTTGAGCACAGAGTAAAGCATCCTCAAATAAGCTTACAATATGCATTTCACATGCTTCTTGCAGAGCTAAAAGAGCTGGCCCCTGAAACCTAATATCAGCTGCATTAGCTTGTTCCCTACAAATCGACCTACACAATCTCTGGAACGGGAGTTTACGAATAAGCCTCTCGGTACTCTTCTGATATCTACGTATTTCTCGAAGAGCGACAGTGCCTGGCTTATATCTGTGTTTTTTCGCTGCTCCAGATGCAGGAGTAGCACCTGCAGTCTTTCTCGCTGCTTTTGTTACTAACTGCTTTCTCGGTGCCTTACCTCCTGTTTGCAACCCCGGTGTCTTTCTTGCTGACTGCTTTGTTCTCGCCATATGGGTAAGATTTATTTTTATTTTTATACATAAAAAAGGAGGGAATAAGATGTTTCAAAAATGATTAGGAGACTTTCTGAAGATAAAAAAATACAAGGTCATATATTGGCATTAGGATGGTTAAAACTCGGAGCCGATACATTTATTTCAGGCAAACTACTATAATTATTCTTTTCTTTTTCCATTTAACGCTATTTTTGCAACTTTGTTTTTCAGAAAAACAATTTTTGGTTTTGTCTGCAATTTCTAATCAAAAAATATAAATTTAGCACAAATGGAATTTATTCAAAAAATAGACAACGAAGAGGAAAAAAATGCAAAACATTTAAAGTATTTAATCAACTTGTGATGCGTAATATAACTCTACCTTTCTGGAATGAAAATATTGCTGCTTTCCTATCTTCTCATTTAGAGCATCTTACATCTCCAAACAAAGAAATTATTTTGAAACGTCAAATATAGCAATAAGGCTTTGGATGAAAAGGGAGGGAAATAAACTTTTTACATAAAAATTTATTTCTGATAAAGATTTGTAAAAACCGATGTAATCAGCTTTGAATGATAAAAAGTTAATTTCACACATCTCAATCAAATATAAATAGGTTTTCGGAAAATAACAATGATGTGAAAAGATATAACCTTAGAATTTAATAAAGATGTTCAAATCATGATTTATAAAAAGTCATTAAAAGACTTAAAAATATATCCATACTATAATCAATTATTGCAAGCTATTAAATAGTAAATTAATTTATAGGTTAACTGTAATACACAAACTATATTTTATTTTGTAAAGTTGGGTAGCAGATTTAGGAAATGATTCTATGGTTTTTTGACCCCATGAATATTTCCTATAAACATTTAGGAAAAATTATAATTATATGCTTAGGATACATTATTTTAGATTTAATCAAAAGTATTTTATTCGTTGATTATATACAAGTTTATGCAGTAAAAAACTATTTAGAAGCCTGGTTTTCATCTCCTATAGTAGCTTTGGTCTCGTATTTGTGGTGCTCACGACACAAATATAAACTCAATGTACAAGATCTCATCTGTGGAGTTGTCCTGGGAATACTGGATATCTTTGTTCAAGCAAATCCATCCGTTGATCAAATGCGAATTGAGGTGATCAAATTAAGTGACTTGCTTGGAATTATCCTGATTTTCTTTGTTACTGAGTTACTTTCAGGAAGAATTAAAAAATTAGAACTAAATACGTTTTTTATTCTCACAATAATTGCTATTTTCTCCCAGATTATTTTTAAGGAAAAATATTCATCTCAATTGAATTTTTCTGAATTTGCAATAATTTTCTGCTTGAAAGGATTAAACAATATGCTCTTACATATCTTCTATATCAAAAAGACAATGGGAATCTTGATGATTAAATCAGCAATAAAATTTACCCTATATATTTTTAATAAAAGGGAATTTTTTACCTCTTCAGTAGCACAGTTCGTTAGAAATCGTTGGAAAAGATTCTTTGTTACATATTTGGGTTATATTTTTACAGATGTTTTGCTTATCCTTTATGAGTTTTATGTATATAAACATGTTGATCTTGATCAAATATTCCTGTTGAAGATACTGAATTTGGCTGGTTGGTTAATGTACGGAAATGTAGGAAAATAACTATTTTCTTACAAAGCAGATTTATTATCGAATGAATAAAGATTTTATAGAATATTTACTTGTTTTAATCTATTCACAATATTATTGAATAATAACAGATCACGTGCAACTTTGAATGATATACCTATTATTTGGCTTACCAGAATTCAGAAGCACAACTATATAAAGCTTATAACCATACAGAATACACATTTCCCCTCAATTTTTAGTCATTGTGAGTCTTATTTATTCAATAATTTTATTTCCAAAATACCATTTTAATAAATCATCTTTTCCTAGTTGAGGATTTTCAATTTGGTGGATAAATATTTCACGTATGCTTAATCTTAATTCCTTAACATCTTTTACTAATTTCATAAGATCATTTCCACTGACAATATTTTTAATTTTATTGCAATTTGAGATACCTAACTCATAAATTTTACAAATTACTTGATTGAATATTTCGTTATTATACAAAAAATAGCAAATAACCAAACTCTCAAGCCAAGTTTCTCCACAATCCAGAATGGTTGAAACGAATGTCTTAGTAGCAGTTGGTAATTCTATACCTGGTTTGCTAAATTTGTTTTGAAGATACTCAATATTACTCTCAATTTTTGCCACTGCAATCACAAGAGATTTGGGTGCCTTCAATGAATCCTGAAGAATTACAGAGTTTACGTAAATATCCTTTTTTTTAACTTTGGTCTTGAGTGTTGCAAAATTATGTAAGATTCCATACAATGAAATTATTAATTCGTTACACTTGTATTGCGACCGATTCCATTTTGCTATAAACTCACTAACCCCTCTAATTTGAATACTTATTACTGGCTTAAATATCGGATCAATATAATTACTTCTTGCGATTTCAATCAATCCTAAATTTCCCCGTTTATAGCCAAGCATTTTGGATAATTCTTTCCATATTCTTTCATTAGAAACCTTAGTTTTCAATGCTTTACGAATTCTATCATCATCGATTGCTTCAATAATTCTTTTATGAATTGTAAATCCAAATTTTGCCTGAAATCTGAATATTCTTAAAATTCGTAGTGGATCATCAAAAAGAGTGACTTTTGGATCAAGAGGAGTATCTATAATTCCTAATTTGATGTCCGAGATACCTCTTTCGGAAAAGTCTTCAATTTTACGGGTTAGAATGTTATAAAACAAGGAGTTAATGGTAATATCTCTTCGCATAGCATCACTTTTGGCTGTACCACGACTAACTACTGGAATTCGAGTTGTTGAGTAAGTTTCGTCCCTTAGATGAACAAAATCTACATCCATTCCATAAATCTTCACAACAGCAGTTTCTAAGTGTTTTGATTTTTCTGGATTTGCTAAAATTTTGTGAATATTTGGTGTTTCTGTAGATAGACTTTCCACTAACCCAGATGCGAATTCAAATCCAGACACATTATCAACAGACACATCCATATCATTAGAGTCCAGCCCCATTATTTTGTCTCTAACCCATCCACCGGCAATTCTTGGAGTTGTAGAATAGCTTAAGGACCTGGCATATTTTGCAATAGAGTCTATTATAGACTTTTCAGATTCTGTTAATTTCATTATATGGGGGAAAATATTTAAAACAATAAAAACTCACTTATACTACTCATAGAACATTTCCTTGGCCTTAAATTTCTACATAGAATAAAAGATTGTGTAAGGCGATGCTAGATGGAATAGAAAACTAAATCATATCAATATTAAATCCATAAATGCTAACCAACTTGGCTTTAAAACAGTAAATAATATTTTTCTGTTGCAATAGTTGATTTATTCTAAAAGTGATTTGCTCTTTAAATATAGATTGATAACTGACCTACAAATTTATTTGGCAAGATATATGCATATCGTGTTATAACTAGGCATTCTGTAAACACAATTTTATTTCATTCAACAACAATTACGTCTTTCTCTAGTTATTTTAAATGCAACCTTAGATGTCTTCCCATTTCCAAACTTATCAAATTTTTCAACCAATGAAGAGGTCATATTTACAAATGCAGTCTCAACTTCAAGATTTTCTTTAGCACTCACCTCATAATAGTTTGAATGTGGTATACTATATTTTTTTAGAAAGGGCAAAACATCCTCTTTTGTTACTTGGACATGCTCTTTCTCATCAACCTTATTTCCTAAAATAATTATTTCCGATCCCACAGTAGCATTCTTTTTTTGTAAATCTTTGATCCATATATCCAAATGATCAAATGATTCTTTGTTAAGTAAATCGAATACAACTATCAAGCCATTTGCTCCTCTGTAGTAATTTGAAACAATTGATTTAAATCGTTCTTGGCCTGCTGTATCCCAAATTTGAAGTTTGACTCGCTTTGAATTTACAGTGATGGTTTTGATTTTAAAATCTACGCCAATAGTTGAAGCAGTACCTTCAGAGTAGATTCCATCAGTATATCTGCGCATTAAACTGGTTTTTCCAACTCCGCTATCCCCAATAAGAATTATTTTTAACAGATAATCGTGCTCTTCCTCCATAAGGGTTAATAATGAAACAAAAAATTATTATAGAAAAGTGTTTGGATTTCCCTTTACTCATCAATACAAAAATTGGATAATAATTTCTAAATATAAATGATTTAAAGTAGGCTTAGATGATTGATAATATGTAGTATACAGATTTAGTATTTTAAATTACAAAGAACTGAATGTTTATTAGAATAATTATTCTGGATTTCATAAAACTAGTAAAAGTATTTTCTAACACTTATAAACTATATTATAGCAAACCATGCTATAAGGCTTGAATATCGCATGCTTTTTTAACCAATCATTTTTAATTTGAATTAGTATTAAATTGCTTTTTGATTGGAAGACAGACCAGTTAATTTACTAAATTATTCATAATATAATACTTTCAAGCTATTCTTACCTTTGATTTGCAAATATCCAATAGCTTTTGAGTATCTGTTTCAAATTTTATTGTTGAAACACTGATTTAAATTTACACCAGAGTCTGTACTGATGCAGAAGGTACTTGAGAATATACGAGTCTATATTCTGGGAAATCCAATAAAAATATCTGAAAAGACAACAGTCATAGATACAATGATATATCAACTTTTTAGAAATACCAAATTTGTGGGTGTGTTCCTTGTACTTTTGCTAATTATTGCAATTAATCTTATATTACTGGTAGCAACTAAATCAAGGATTAGAAGTCAGTTCTACTTGTATGTTGCTGGTTTCTTCCTTATATTTTCATCTTTGAATTATAAATATAGTGCGGATATTGTCTCCATGTCTATTCATCCCGAGATAACAACTCATATGGGCTCAAAACTTGTCACCAATGGTTTGAAAAATGCAGTTTACCTGATGCAAAACAATTTTAATTCATTCAAAATCCAAAGCTTATCACATGTCAATCTTTTAAAAAATGGATTTTGGAGGCATCGAACCACTCAAGTAGACCATAAAATTGAAAACAAATCCGATAATCTCCAAGAATTTGCTAATTCAAGTCAAACTACAAAATCAAATTCTATGGAAAATGTGGCAAAAGAATTTCCAAACTTTCCGAATGGAACTTCTAGTGAAAGCAATGATTTATCCAATGAAAGCAAAACATTATCGAACGAGATATCCATTTCAAATGATCAAGATAAAATGCCCAAGAATGATCAATCGGCAAAAGATAATTTTGAAGATTCTGATCGGAACCTATATCTAAAAAGAATTGTAAAGAATTTAAATTCAGAATTTCAGACAAACTGTGGACTAGAAAGATTCATTTTGGAAATAAAATCGACCATTGAAAACTTACAAAAGGAAACAAAAAAGTTTATCTGTGATTTTAAACCATTCTATTCCGAAGCATTGAAAATTGAAGGCGAGATGGCATCATTTAATGCTGCTGTTACAAACTATAGCCGTGAAGCAAAACAAATGGTTGCAGATGTGTTTGAATCATTCAAAATTCAAAGTACTTTAAAACAATTAGCATCCAAGACCAAAGATGAAGGCCTGAATATGATTCTTGCCGGAGAGAACTTAAGTGGAATGAGCCATTCTCAGAATGGAACATTTACAAACGATTCGAAATCTACAGTAACTTTTCTCAACGC
Source organism: Medioppia subpectinata (assembly GCA_905368565.1). Taxonomy (NCBI): domain Eukaryota; kingdom Metazoa; phylum Arthropoda; class Arachnida; order Sarcoptiformes; family Oppiidae; genus Medioppia; species Medioppia subpectinata. Next base: position 7,247 of record CAJPIZ010001948.1, on the reverse strand, counting down.
ATATTTTTGTTTCCAGGCTGCGTTAAGCATATACTTTCTTATTATTATAGTTTGTGAAATTGATCTTGCATTTGTGTTGAGATTCTTAACGTTCATTTGTCTTGCATCAGACTTGCTATTTGGGCTTTACATGCTTGTGTTTACACATTTCTTGGACAAATCATGTGTCATTGGAAATGTTGATGGATGTCCCGCATCTTTTAGCAATGGATTTGCAGAATTTGCTGCAACCACAAATATTGATTTGAAATCTAATGGAAATATCGAAAAAGACAAGCTTCACACCGCTATAAATTTAATTCAAAAGAACTCAGAAGAAATAATTCAAGAATTTCATAATTTTTTCCAAAATGATCCTACTGAAAAATTTAAATTTAGAGCGATTTTATTCACGAATTTGTTTGATAAAATAGAATTCGTTTTTGATGATTTCGAAAATTTAACTCATGAAAAGGTTCACAAAAAACGGTTTTTTAAATATATTCGTAATATGAAACAGAACCTTGAAAATATTAAATTAAATTTTGATCATTCAATTAATAGAGACAAGTTACTTGCAATTTATGAAAGGGAAGTGGCTTTTCAGTCATTTTTAAAAAATGAAAAGGATAATCTATTTAACACTATAGATAGACAAATATTACAGGGCGAGAATACGGCCATAACTGAAGAAGAAAGACAATGTGAAGTAAAGAAGAAGAGAATATGCCATTCGAAAGAAGTTGGAGACTATTTATGGGCTTCATTGATTTTAGGAGGTATTCTATTTATGATTTTAGTTTCAGTTTAAGAACTAACTTCACTATGCTTATTTCATCTAATTACCTTGAACAACCTAAGATAAATTATTTGTTATTTATTTGATCAAGTTGGTTTATTTATTTTTTGAATCTTACAAGTAACTCAATTAAAAAACTACTTTGCAAAGTCAAAATATGTGTTCATAATAGCTATAAAACTATCCCATCTGTATTCTTTTGTGGAAAATAATCTAACTGAATAACTATTTAGTATTATTATTATAGGATTTGGCATATTTTAAAGCATTAGAAATATTATCGATAACATCAGTCGTTATCATTGAATACCCATAGGTTTCGAATGCTATTTTACTTGATAATCTTGTAAGTTGACTAGCTGATACACATGCTTCTATATAGTCATGAGGATATAAAGAAAGAGCAGTCGCAGTTATGCCTGCTAAAATATCTCCTTGTCCCCCACATCTTTTACCAGATCCTTCATTGCAAACCATATGAGTATTATCCTGAAAAACGATTTTATCATATACTCCTTTTCTAACAACAATATGAGCTGGAGATACTTTCAAATCATTTCCCTCATGTGTATTTGGAGTAATAATAATTTTATCATACACTGAAAAATATCCACTTTTATAATAGTGTATAATATCGGCATCCAAAATAACTGGGATTTGATTAGATGATAAATAATCCATAATATCAGTAATTATCTTCAAGAATACCAAAGTTATTGTACCCAACCCTGGTCCTATTATGCAAGCAGTAACTCTTTTTAATATCTGTTCATCGTAGACTAATTTATAAACTGCAGCCTCTGGAAACCCCTTTAAAGCATTTACACAAGTATCAGATGGAGATAGGATAAATAAAAGATCGCTCCCACTTCTTAGTGCAGCTTTTCCTGCAAATAATGGTGCACCTGTGTATAAGTCGCTCCCACCAATCACCAAAATTGTACCACTTTCACCTTTTACACAATCTTTTTTATGCTTTAAGAATGCCTTGGCTAGCTGCATTTGGGGAGTTTTTTAAAAATTTTTTAAACTCCACAAACCAAGGAATAATTTTTAAGTATTGAATCCTTTTTGTTAATTATCCAATATGTTTCACACCCCTAAATGAAAATTTTACGGAATCTTATTGACCAAAAGTCTGAAAGTGGTGAGATGACTCTAATTGCCTCTAATGGCGATGATATATACAGCTTGAGTTTAATAATTTCCGAAGGAGATAGAGTTAAAACTGTGACAACAAGAAAAGTTTCATTTGATGGAGGAAAAACCCAACAAAAGATCGTCTGCCAATTAGAAATTAGAGTTGAAACTATCACGGCAGATCTTGTCGATGGCATTATATATATAAAAGGAAAGGTTTCACAAGAGCATGAACATATTAATATAGGTAGTTATCATACGCTTAATATTCCTATTGATCACAAGCTTACTATTAAAAAAGACAATTGGTCCCATATTGATATAAAAACTATCAAAGATGCTACTCATGAATCACCGGAATTATGTTTTATTGTGTTTTTCGCAAAGGATTGTGTGGTATCTCTTGTTAGCGCCAGTTCAATAAAGATTCTATCCAAGCACGATCCAAAGCCAAAAAATTTTAAAAGTATCAACAATGGACTTTCGGGTTTAAAAAGTAAGGTTAAAACCTTCGTAATTGCAAGTATTTCCGAAATTCGAAATGATTTTTTTAAAGCTTTTTCTAAGGATCTAAAGCATTTAGTTGCTAGTACGATAGTTCTAAAATTACCATCAGAATATAAAAATATTTCAAATACAAAGACCATTAGCAAAATCTTAACAGATAAGGCATTCGTAAGTTCTTTTTCAGAAGTTAAATATGTTGAAGATTTGCAGGAAATCAATGAATTCTTCATTAAATTGGATAGACAGGATTCAACACTATTTATTGGTGAAGGAGAAGTAAATGAAGCATTTGAATATGGTGCTGTCAAAACACTTTTTATTACAGATGAATTATATCGACCAAAAACAATTGAGGAACGCCAAGCAACTGAATTGATAGTTAAAGAGGCTGCAGAGTTAAGGGCTAAAATATGTGTTATACCAGTATCACATGAGCATGGTGAGAAACTTAAGAAACTTGGAGGAATTGCTGGAATATCTCTATTTTCTTACCGATGATATTGATTATTTCTTACACACGAATAAATGGAAAATATTTTTACAATCGCTTTTGATTTTCTGATTAGATAAAGATCCTACAGTTTATTTTTGCCAACCAATTGCAGTTATTCAATGCTCTAAGAGGAAATAATCCTATTCTTCTACAATCTTTTATATTTACCAAAAATTTATCATATATTCTTTAAAAAATAACACCCATTCATGAAAAACATTTTATATTTACACGATGATGAAATTGTAAATTACAATTATGCTCGTGGACATCCAATGAAACCACTAAGAATAGGCATGACTCATTCATTGGTTGTAAATTATGACTTGTACAAACATATGGATATGGCTAAACCATCAAAAGCATCTTATGAGAATTTATTAAATTTTCATTCTGCAGATTATATCAATTTTCTTGCGAGTGTCTCTGGGGATAATATGGATGGCTTAGTGGCAGATTTACACAAATTTAATGTTAGAGAAGATTGTCCTGTATTCGCAGGATTGTTTGATTATTGTAAATCTGTTGCAGGAGGTACCCTATTAGCTGCCAGGAAAATCAATTTAGGTGAGTATAATACAGTTATTAATTGGTCTGGGGGTTTACACCATGCAAAGAGGAATGAGGCAAGTGGATTCTGCTATGTAAACGACATAGTTCTTGGAATCCTGGAATTGCTTAAAGTACATGAAAGGATACTATACATCGATATTGATGTACACCATGGAGACGGAGTAGAAGAAGCCTTTTATATTTCTGATAGAGTTATGACATTGTCATTCCACAAGTATGGTGAATTTTTCCCTGGAACAGGGAAGATAGAAGATGTAGGCTTTGATAAGGGAAGAAATTATTCTGTAAATGTTCCTCTAAAGGATGGTATAGATGATGAGTCTTATCTGGCTATTTTTAAACCCATCGTACAGAGAATTATGGAGGTTTTTCAACCATGTGCGGTTGTGTTACAATGCGGAGCAGATTCACTTTCTGGTGATAAACTAGGATGTTTTAATTTGACTCAAGTTGGGCATGGTGGCTGTGTGGAGTTTGTAAAATCATTTAATATCCCAATGATTATGCTAGGTGGTGGGGGATATACTATCGAAAATGTTGCAAAAGTTTGGGCTTATGATACTGGTGTTGCACTAAATATGAAACTTGATTCTGATATTCCATTTAATGAATATTTAGAATATTACGGCCCAAACTACAAACTTTCAATTCCAAAATTAAACATTAAAAATATGAATTCATCAGAAAGCTGTGGTCAAATTGTTAGTCAAATTTACGAGAATTTGAGAAATATTACACCAACCCCTTCTGTACAGATGGCAGTTACACCAGGATGCTTCGTAGATGATGAAAGTGACGAAGACGCCCTTTTTGATATTGTTCAAGAAGAAAATAATAACGTGTTTACTAGAATGGAATTGCTAAAAAACAAACATGCATTTGATTCATTTACAAAATAAAATTCCTAAATAAACATCAATTTTTTTGATAAAAGTTCATACTCTTTGATAGTATTTTTATGACTTGTGTAACCCATAGACTTAAAATTTCATTTTAATACCTAAGAAATTGGTTTGTTTCTACTCACAAATAACTTTGTGGTTCGTGATTAATACTTAAAAATTTCAACCTAATTATGATGATCCCTTTTTGATCAATATTGATCAAAAATTAATTTTAAAAAAAATTAATAGCTAATTATAATCGATAAGAGAATAACACATTTTAAAAAGCATCCTCTCTTAATATTCTCTTTGAGATATTAACCCCTTTTGTGCTACCCAATCTTTCTTTACAACTCTCCTATTTATTTCTGTGAAATTATGTCCCTTAATGAATATTGAGGCTGTACAAGTTGGTACATTAACATTACAAGAACTGCAATGTGTCGATAATGGAATAATGTCCTGCCAACCAAAATATGAGAGTGATATACATAAAAAATTACAGATAGAGGTTTCTGAAGAGTTAGCAGTAGTTCAAGTGCCAGAAGAAAATCTTCAAACTGGTATTTCCGCTCAAACAACGGAAAGTGTAGCAAAAAGGGCATTCCAATTTTTAAAAGTAATAACTAGGCATGCAAAACAACAAGTTTCAAAGACGATTATTTCACTTGAGTATACTTTCTGCTGTCTAGTATTCTATGGTCCGGAACGCAGGCGTGATATTATTAGATCTGTAAGGATTTAAGTAAATATTATAGAATCATTAACTTTTAATTGAAGAGATGCAAACCATATGGGAACATTCCCATTAATGTGTATCTGCTGTAAACAGTAATATATCTAAAGTATTGTATAGATTATAGATAGTCACAAAGCAAACAATAGGTTCTTGTGATTAAATGGTTTTTATAACAGCATATAAAATCAAAAATGGTAAGTTCAACATAATTTTATTTTTGATTTTCCAACTGCAGAGTCATCTCACACATTTTTAAAGCACCTTCCAAAGACATTGCACCACCTGTAAATCCAGAAGCATGTACAAATATTGCATCAGGAACTTTACAGGCTCTTATTAATTCCTCACCTCGTAAACCTCTCCAGGATGAGCATAATGGCAAGCGAGATTTAAATTCTGTCTTTGAAACACGTAGGGCATAAATTCTAAACATATCATTTGATTTTAGGACAATAAATTTTAGATTTTTTTGCAGCAACTTATCAATATCAAAAATCATCGAAGTATCAGCATGAGTATCGCTTACAAAAATAGAACCTGCACAATTTTTAATATTTTCATATAACTTTGTGTAAGATGGAATGTAGTTAATGAAAATATAATCTAAGTAATTTTTTAAATCTGTTTTTACAATCTCAAGGACTTCCATAAATCGATTGTATTGCTTTGATTCGTAATCCTGACCTAATGGCCCGGAATAATTAAATGATTCCACAAGATCTGCCATAGTTCTTGGTTTTATTTCTCCAAAGATGTCATAGCCATTATCAATAGCATCTGCAGAGAGAAAATATTCCTCATAAACTTTTTCTACAATGTAATTGTACAAAAAATGGTCCTTCCTGAATCCCTTCCTTTCAAATAATTCCTCATGAAAATATTTGAAGATTAAACCAGCTGAGCTTAGTTTAATTTTATATTTTTCCGAAAATGTTTCTGTAAATGAAGCCATATGATGATCAAACCTATTTCTTTTTGCATCAAAAACATTACCCACATCATAAACAATGTCTCCTTCATCAATCACACTTTGAATTCTGCTTCTTATTAATGTGGTGTCTGAATAAATCTGTTGTAGAAAAGCTGTCGCTAATACTTCATCGTAGTGAAATGAATTTGAATGTGTTATTAATTTCATAGGGATAAAATTTTTCAAAAATTAGTCAAAATCATCGATTATTAAAAGAAGTAAATGTATAGTTCGGTATTATAAATGTTTCCTATTATTATAACATTTGTGAAGATAATCTCACAAAAAATATATTATTTATTTCTCGGATTTTAGAATTACTATGTTAAAAAATTTTAAGTAAAAGAAAGTACTAACTAAATTATTATATTTTTTTATTATTTTACAAATAAAACCTCTATCTTTCCTTTAGAGCCTAATGTTAAATATTTTCTTGCCACAACAAGAATAGTTAATAAACCAGACAATCATGACTTCACTCGTTTTCTGACCAATTTAAGTTATAAATATGCTGCTTTATGGAATTAAAAGTTAGTTTGTACACACAATAGATGATTTTAAGTTATCAACATTGAACCGTGATATTATCTAGCTGACATAATCAAGTTAAATAATTAACAGCAATACTATGCCGTTTTTAATGAAGCTCAGTGAGTATACAAGTAGTTATAATAAAAAATAATCTTTACTATTTATTAAATTATGCCAATTCAATGTGTCCTGAAATGATATGAGTATATACATCGTCAATAGAACCGACAAAGAAATTTCCACGTTCCATATCGATAATTTCCCCATCTATTTGTATGTTTTCAATTCTTTTGACACATATGAAGCCCACAAACTCTATATCAGTGGATCTTTTGTTTACTAAAATATCTCGTTCAATTAAAAGAGATTTGTATTTATTATAGAAAACCAGCTCTTTTTGGCTAAGTAGGCTTTCTTCTAAAAACAAATTTGCTCTGATTTTTTCTAGACGTGCATGAAGATATTCTTTTATAAAATATTTCAAACGAAATTCTTCAATTTCTTGCAATGATTTAAGAATGGGATTTGATGAATTTTTTGGATCCACAATTTGCAAATGAAGTAGAAAATCTTCTACAATGCTTTTATATGGAAGAAGTCTTTTAGTACACTTTTCATTTCTATAGGCTTGG
>CAJPIZ010001947.1:3262-14993 GCA_905368565.1 Medioppia subpectinata | reverse complement strand
GTAACTTTTTTGCGGACACTTACCGTTAAACCCGGTGTTAAGTTGTGGTCTGATTACTAGCGTATAATTCCCACTGTTTTTTGTGTTGGCAATACTCCCATCAAAGCATATGGCTATTTGCTTGGTTGTCATGGTTACTGGCAAACCTGTACGTACAAACTGTTACACCCAGGTTATGGGAATATTACTTGAGTCCCCTAATTGCCCCTGATTTAACAGTTAGTTTAGGTATTACTTTGTTTATTTTAAATTATAGTGAAATTATTTTTAATTCAAAGTATTTAAAGTTTTGTTAACTTATTTTGTGTGTTGTTTAGCATTGCATTGGAATTTTCCTCTAAATAATAGGGAAAGTTGTAATAAAAACCCCACTAAAGTTCCCAAACAATTAACTACACTTTAATTTATTGTGTACTAAATACTCAATTAGTTTGCTCTCTCTCTCTCTCTCTCTCTCTCTCTCGCTCTCAGAATTAAACTTTAATTAAAATAATTATCAGACAATTAAAACCAAAATATAAAACATTTATTAAATATCATTGTATTGAATGGAAAAAACTATTTTTTTGTATAAACACTTAAATACAATTTACATATCAATAAAACCATAAAAAAAATTTCTTTACATAAATATAATTAGTATTAGAGTTGCGACTAAAACCATTGCGGTCGTAATGGGTGGGGTGGGGGCGATGTTATTGGACTGCTTAGGAGGGGTAGTAATGGTTGGCGAGAGTGGTGCGGGTGTCATAGGAGGCGGTGTCATCGTTAAAACCTCTTCAATCCAGTCAATCATCATCGATACGCGCGTGAAATACTGGATACCGGGGCCGCACTCTGTCGTGTCTAAGCTATCGCTTTTGGTGGCCACGCCTATGATCACCGCTCGCTGGCCGTCAAACTGGATCAGCGGTGAGCCCGAGTCTCCCTAAAGAGATGGTGAGAGTGAGTGAGTGAGTGAGTGAGAGAGAGAGAGAGAGAGAGAGAGAGCCGCAGTGGTTTGCCATACATTACAGATCATATGCTTGTCCTCCACGATACAGATCTCGTCCACTGTCTTCCCGTAGCGGTCGCGACATAACGTCTTGGACTCAATGAGATAGCGGGCCTGTCGAAGAAAAAACGACCGGTTCTTCGCGTAGACGTCCATAAAGCCAAAGCCGGCGAACACAGCGTCTTCGGGCTTGTCGTTGAACACATTACGCGCGGGCAGACACACGGCGTTCACCACGTAGTGACCGGTCGGGTCTTTGACCATTTTGATGGGTTTGGACACTTTGACCATCACTATGTCGAGCGGCGAGTGGCTTATGCTGTCGACCACCCCGTACTTGTCCACGAAGTTGTACTGTTCGACCGAACCCACGTACACTCGCACGTCCCTTAGGTCACGGAATCTGTGGGGGAGGGGTGAGGGGGCAGAGGAGGTGTGCAACAGTTGGTTAGACTAGTGAACTTGTGTTACTACTTATAGGTTACGCTTACGATGCCATACAATGAGCGGCAGTTATGAGCCAATTGGTGTTGACGATAGCGCCGCCGCACCGGAAAGACTGTTGCGGATCAGTGTTGTCGTGAATGCTGACCGCGAATGGGAACTCTCCCTCGTCGGCCCTCTCGCCGGCGACAATACGAGTGGACGCTTGACTCCCGTTAATGTAACCACAGTTGGGCTCATTCATGGCCGAGTAGTTGCCGATTGTCATGTGACCGAACTTCATGTTCGGATACCTGTCCAACGGCGAGCTGAACCCACTGACCATTGATGGCATCGGTGCTAACAAGCGATACACACCTACGGCGTGAGAGGGGGTGGGGAGGGGTTGAGAGGTAATTGTGGGTTAGTTTTGCGGTGTTTCAAGTGTTTAAGAGATATTACCGATGAATACAAACAATAGTCTTTGAGATATCATTGGATTTGTGGTCAAAAATTAATGTCAGGTTTAAATCAGTTGTTATTTTTCAGTCAATTTGTCTGTCAGTTGTCATACAATTGAATTGAAATGCAATTCAAATAAATAGTGAATTGTATGCGGTTTTTAATCTCGCACTTAATTATTATTATGTTGATTTAATTTATATTAAAATTTACTAATTGTACAAAGTTTTGCGCAAGCATTCAGTGACTATCACACGTAGGTTAGGTTAGGTTTGGTGGCCTATTCTTCATATTGTCACCAATAGTTGATCCACAAAAAAGTGAAATCAATTTTTTAAGATAAAATAATATTGAATGAAAAAGTTGAGATAACAATAAATTAGAAACTTTATCACATACCGTAATTGATATTGATATAATTATTAATTAGTTAAATTACAATGTTTTTTATTGTAAATTACATGAATACTTGTAATATAAAACATCTAAAAACATCTAAAACATTTAAAAATATAGACTAAACAATAATAAACATTTGTTGTAACAAAAGTTTTGTTACAAAACTAAGACCACACACAAACTAACTAATGTAAGTATAATATAAAACTGCTGCACTAAACTAAAATTCATTGTAAATTACTTTTCATAGAGTTAATTAATTTTGTCAAAGCCAATCATAATCACCATGATCTTAACTTTAACTAATTTTATGCAAATTGCGTTTGCATTCAATACAATACTATTGGTATCAAACATTGTTTATTTGGTATCATTTATTAATAGGTTTAGGCGCAACACCGCCAGGCGCTCCGCCAATGGTTTACCGACATATCAAGTGATTATCTTAAACATGATTATTGCCGACTGCGCCGAACGGGTGGTGCAATTCATACGGGTCGCGGTGCTCAGCTCACTGGGACTCACTCAATACCCATTGGTGCTGGTGATTGGCCAATCGGTGAACAACTATCTGGACGCCACGCGTATGTACATTGAATCGATGACCATGGTACTATTAGCGTACGATAAATACCAGGTGTACGCTAAGGCCAACAAATTGCGAAAAGGCAGTTGGCTGAGCCATATGTCGACACCACGATTACTAGCTAAGGTATGGGCCGTGAGTCTCACTCTGGCCGCACCATTCCTGGCCACGGGTTATGTGTTTTATTACGATTACGGCCGACAATCCAACATATGTAATGTGACTGACAATTGGCTTAACAATTGGTTGACCGACACTGGGCTAAGACAACACACCCGTGTGTTCCGGGTATTGGCCGAGTTTGCTGTGCCCGCACTATTGGTGGCGAATTTCATCGGCGCCACAGTCTGGCTATATTGGCGCCATAAGCGGGAACAGTCGGCCACAGAAAACAACACACAAGCAGTCACCCAATTGGTGGCCAATTTCCAGTCAACCAAATACCAGTTCATTATGTTAGGTCTGTTTGTGGCCAAGAAGTTTGTGTTTCATTTAAGCACCGGCTTCTCCACTCACACCTCAGCCAATACATGCGATTACTTCAATGATAATCGTAACCTGTATTTTATATTACTAATTATCTCCCTTTCCATACAAACGCTCACTAATCTAGCGTTGAGTTACATTAATACCGAGGATTTACGCCGGGAGAGAGCTCGGGATACCGGTGCTGTTATGATTAACATGATGATTGAAATGATTGACATTTGTGAATCGTCCCAAGCTGAGCTTAACACAATCTGTACCAATAATTATATTACTAACTAATTGTCAATAATCTTATATAATTTTTATGTCCATTATTAAATATTTTAAATGTTAACTAACTTTTAAACAAAATATGAATGGAAAAGTTATTATTTGCATAAATAAACATTAAATTATAATTCAAATTACAATTAAACCAATTTCTATATTACATAAATATAATCAGTATTAAAGTAACGACTAAAACCATTGCGGTTGGAAAGGGAAGGGCGGGGGCGACGGCGGTGATTATATGCGGATTAGGCTGTGATGTGGTATTTGTAATATTAGTTGTAGTCATATCGGGTACAGAAGTTGTTGTGTTTGTGGGCGATATCTGTTTCTCAATCCAATCCATAATCATTGACACGCGGGTGAAGTACATGACACCGGGTCCGCAATTGTGGGATGTGTTCACTCGTTGGGTCCACGTAAGCACACCTATGATTACCGCTCGCTGGCCATCAAACTGGACCAGCGGTGAACCCGAGTCACCCTTAAGAAGCAAAGAGTGAGACTTATATTTTTGATACGACGAGAGAGAGAGAGAGAGAGAGAGAGAGAGAGAGATGCGGACATACAGAACACAACATGTGCTGAGTCTCGACGGCGCAAATCTCGTCAAACCTCCTGTGGAAGCGCTGATAACACTCGACCTCCGACTCGATGGACAGTCGGGTCTGTCTTAAGAAATACGACCGATTCATAGCGTCGACGTCCGTAAAGCCGAAACCGGCAAACAAGGCGTCTTCGGTGACCAAATTGGCTATTGAGCGCTCGGGCAGACACACACTGTTAACGGCGTACGACTGGCCATCGGTGACCACTTCAATAGGTTTGGTCACTTTGACGAGCGCTACGTCCAGAATATTAAATATGCGAATCTCGTTGACCATGTGTCTGACCAAATAGTCATACTGTTTGACCGAACCCACGTACACTCTTTGAGTGGTTAAGTTTAATCTGGATCAGGTGTGCAGTGATGGTGTGTTAGTTAAAATTAATTGAACATGATTAAAATGCTGATTGACTTACTGCACAAAACAATGAGCGGCGGTTATCAGCCAATAGGAGTTGATGATAGCGGCGCCGCACCGGTAGCTCTGATATGGAGTAGAGATATCGTGAATACTGGCCACGAATGGGTACTCTCCCGGGTCGGCCCTCTGGCCGTCAACGATGCGGCTGTGGGCCGAATGGCCGCTGCTGTTAACGTAGCCACAAGTGGGCAAATTAATGGCCGGGTAGTCACCGATACGGGCGTGACCGCGACCAAGATCAGGGTACCTGTCCAACGGTGAAGTGTACGCCCAGCCGATTGTGATACCGTGAGTGCGCCCAGACCAGTATACGCCTGCGATGAGAAGTGAAATATTGTTTGATTTATAACTGAATGTGTAAAGAGATATTACCAATGAATAAAAACAATATTCTTCGAGATATCATTGAATTTGTGGCCAAAAATTACTGTCAGATTGAGAAAAACGGTTAGTTTACTGTCTTTGCTGTGATTTTCTCTATACAATGAATGGACACACAATTCAAACAATGAATTAATTGTTTGCATTTCAATCTCGCACTTAATTATTGTTTTTAATGTTAACCAAATTTATCAAGTGTTTTACATGTAGTGTTTTACTACCACTGTCTGCACACTAACCCGACTGTCCTCCCTGTCCAACCGTTTTTACTATTGTTAGTAATACTTGGTCTATAAATAAGACATTTATGATTTGAAAACACAATAACTTTTACAATTGGTTTACGAAACAGTGTTTTATTTATACAAAAAGTGTTCATTAAATATGCATTGAATTTATTATAATTTATAAATCAATGAAATTAAAAGTAATGAATGAAAAAAAGATGAAAATTATTTTCATTATTAAATTAAATCAATGAAAATAATAATAAACTAGTTTTCTATTTGCCTATCAATAGAGTTATTGAAACAAACAATGATTAAAATAAAAAGCAGTAAATCGATAGAAAAATGTTATAAACCGAGGAATGAGTGGAACAAATGTCTTGAGATTAATCGGCAAATCACAAGCAATGACCAAACTATCCGTTCACCACGCGATCCATCAAAACGTTTCGCATATTTTGGGGTATTTTATTCATATAGTAGTTGACAATCGACTTCTGGAGCCGTTTGACCACAATGTCGGCCACAGCGGCGTCCATCTCAGTGGACACCGTTAGTGAACACTTGCGGCTCAGATCGCACGCACCGTCGCGTACGAAGAATGGGCTAACGTCATCGTCATCGACAATATCGATCACTTCCACAGACGATTGTCTGCCCGTCGTCTGTCTGTCCGTCGCCTGTCTGCCCCTAATTTGCCTAACCATCGATTGCCGGGCCATCGCTTGTCGGGCCATTATTTGTCTGACCATCGCTTGTCTGTGGGCCGCTTGAATTAGGTCTGCGGGCCGTTTGGTAAAGTTTTGTGGCCTATTTATGGGCGTCAACGGCGGTCGCATCAATTGGTGGGCCGATGGCTGACCGTTGATCTTATTGGCACATCCGGTGCCCCGTTGTCTCTGCAATTCGGTCACCCGTTTCCTGATCTCCCGCACCGACAGCGGTATCTCACGAATGGAGTCCAGATTAGTCTCAGTCGGATTGACCGCTTTCTGTACAAACAATAGATACAAATTAGACACAAATGTGTGGCCACTGAAGGCCAGAAATACGGTACCAATAGTTGGATTCGGTGTTTAAAAGTGATAACGTGTTGATACATATCGTGAACAAAGACGCGGCAGAGTTGGCACTCATACTTAGCACCCGTAGCGCCGGTATATTCGTTGATATAGTGAAGGCCGGCGATCGGTTCGGCCGAATCGTAGTTATCAGTGACCGTAAACGTAAGCGGATCTGTCTTTGGCGCCTGTCGTAAGGCTTTAGGCGATCTCTTCGGCACTATTCGCAGCCCTTGAGCCGTAAACTTCGGCGCCTGTCCTGCGGGCGGTCGCGACTGTTTCATCGGTAACTCATTGTCCAGATTAATGCGCCGATAGAGTAGCGGATCTGATGACACTTTCTGCAAACGGTAATAAAAAAACAAAATAAATTCACAACACATTTGACAGATAATTGTCTAATAATAAGATATAGACAAAGAATGGGATCAATTATAATCACCAAATGGTGGATATGATTGAAAGTGCAGTGTTGGCCAACAGCGAAAACCGTTGCCAAATGTTCACCGCAGTGGTGACAGTAATAGCCTCTGGGGTTCACTTCAATGGCGTGAAACTCGTATTTGGATAACAAACGCGGACTTACGGGTACAGACCGTTTGTCGAACTCATTCTTCCACATCAGGTCTCTTCGCATTATGTTTTCGTTACGCTTCAGCACAGGTCGGGCCGGTCTAGTGGTCAACCGGTGGTTAGGATAGGGCACCGATGGCAGTGTCCGGGCGGCCATATTCCTGAGTTTGGCGGCCGTTAGCAACCGATTGGCTGTCGCCCGAGTGGCCTGATCTACGTTACGGGACATAAGATAATTAGTGGCGGCGGCGATGTTTTGCCTGATACTCGGCGGGTGAGAGGGGCCGGCAGTGGGTCCAGTGTTCTTAAGTATAGGCCGCGACGGGAAAGTGGCCGCCGACGGCCCCGGTATGGCCTGCGCTCGCTGTGACAGCCGTGCGATCGCCGACTGAAGTTCGGCGATACTCTGGCGAACCGTCGACTTTTGCGGATCCATTGAATCAAACTGTTGATAGGGTTGAGCGCGCGTCGCTGGCCTACCGGTGCCGTAAGCGTTACCATTTGACGCCCCATTACCGCTGTAATCAATGACTGTGGCCTTATATTCAGGTTTTACGATCCGGTTCTGAGCGGTCATCCCTACGTACGGCGCGGGCCGTCGTCTCGGCGATTGTGGTGTCGCGTACGGCGCCTGACGAGACTCATCCGTGTCCGGGAAGTGCCGGTACGGCGCCGCCCGTCGTGGCCGACGCCTCGGCTGTACCCACTGTTGCGCCGCCCGATTGCGACCGTCAGTCGGGAACGAGTCGCTGGTCAGCACAGCGTTACTCGCGATACGATTGATGGCGTAATTGGTGTTCGCTTAAGAAAATATAGACAATGGTTAGACATCGGAATCAGACTGAGTGATGCGCTCACTGTTGGCATACCTATTGCGGTCGATGGCCGGGCGGGTCGGGCCGGCGATTGGCGGCTACCAAACGGATCCACCGACGCGTTCATCTGTTGCCGGTTTAACTTGCGGTTGTCTTCGGCGGCGAACGCGAAATAGTCGGTCACCTGTTCCCTGTCGTGGCGGGCGTTGGCCAGCGATGTCTTGTAGGGCGAGTACCCGCCGGTCGGACCCCCAGTGGCGGACACGTCGTGCGGTGTCTGCGCTCTCATGATTGGTCCGCTCAGTTGATACTGGTTTATGATGTCCGACATGTAGGCGTCGGTGGTGTAGTTGTTGGCCTGCATTGTACTGTTCGCCCAATACAATTGATCCGAAGACTGGATCAGTTAAAGTGATAATTGATTTAATCGACAATTTGTTTGCAAAATGAGTGCAAATGTTATTTGTATTGTGTTTTGGTTGACAACACACAGCACTCGCGTTACGTTCGCATACACTGTAACGTAATATTCGCGGTGTTTATGAATGAGAAACACGTTTAATAACATGTGTTTGGGGGGCAAAGGGGGCGTAAATACCAGCGATATTCGTAACGCTTTTTGTGTATACACTATATTGATTGCAGACAATAAACAACACGAAATGTAAACAATAATTGTTTTCAACGAGACTTTTAAACGACATTTAAATGACATTTAAGTTTAGTTTTTAATACAGTTTTTGATTTAAAAAAGTTTTTTAAAACTCTTTTTTCTCGCGGATTCGTTGCGAGTGATAATTGTCACCACAAGTGGATCCAAACAATAACCGCAACGCAAATGTAAACCACACACCAAAACACGCACTACTTCTTCGAAGATCACTGTATTTGATCCCAAAGCGCGCGGCGCCGCCGATGACAGCCGTTTCCGTCTCCGATGGCCGTCAAGTCATTATCATCGGCAGCCGTGGCCTACAGGTGGTCGACAACTACCACAACACCAATACTCAAGACAATGACAATCAGACGCGAAGTACAATCACTACAACAACTACTACTACGACAGTATCGCGACCTCAGCGGCGATCGCAGACACCGACCGCCACCACAACCGCCGCCATATCGGAGGCCATACTTACCATCCGGACAACGGATTCTGTCGGCCACTAGTCATGCGATAGTCGGCGGCGGCGGTGGACACGGATTATCCTATCGTCGCTATCACTCGGCGTACGAACCGCGCGAAGAGCTCAACGGCGAGCGCCTATTGACCACTCAAGAGGTGGCCACCGCTTTGAGGCCCTTCTACTTCACTGTACATCCGGACCGCTTCTGGCGCTTCCCGTCCGCGAAGGACACCAACGAAGACTCGTTGAAACAGTTGAACGCATACATCGACGACGCTGTGGGCCGGAGGGAGCGATCGGCCGATCGACTCATCAAATTCTTCGTCAGACGCGACACCGATAGCGATGTGCCGACGAGTGTCAGCGCCGCCGCCGCCGCAGCGGAACCGGTGGCCGACGATAACGACTCGCAGCTGAAGGAAATCAGTATAAGTCTACTCCGGAAGGAGACTGTGAACCGAATTGTACACCGAATTCTGTCCGAATGCAAACTGTCCACCGATTATCTGCAACGGATTGGCAAACAACCCAAACCCGCGGTGTCGACGACAACCACTAGCCGTGATCACCGCTCAAACACTGCCAATACTGACAGTAATAGCTTTAAGTCGAAACGCAACTCAAATCTGAATGACTTTTGGATCAATTTTAACCGAAGAGGAAACGCACAGACATCGGCCGAAACCGATGCCGAAGACGATACCGAAGAGTTTATAGAGTTCGCCGATTCGGTGCGGCGCCGGCCGGCAGACACACTTCGCCAATGGCTGGGCGCCAATCGGGAACAGTCGGACACACGTCGGGTGAGAAGCGAACCCATACGCCAAGAGTTTCACCGATTGGCCGACGAGTTGACCGTCGAGTTGGGTCTGTCGGCGCTGGTGTGGAAGGACTGCGGATGGGGTGTCACTCACGTGAGGGGCGCTCTGAAGAGTGTACACACTCTGAGCCAACAGTTCGCCGCTGAGTTCGGGGCACTTCGCGGCCGAACACTGGCTTTCGGCCGCCAAACAGGCGTCACATTTGACGGACACATTGTGTTGAACATCGAAGACGTTCGCCATAATTGGCTCGATTTGATCCGCAATATTGGCAAATATGATGAAGACTTGCGACGAGTGCCCGCAGCCGAGGCCGAGCTGTCCGCCGCCTTTCGCGGTATACGAGTAGTGCACCGGAAGTTCAGGCCATCGGTTTTGGTCAAGAGTTACGTGAAACACGTGCGCAAACTGACCGCAGCGCTGGACACGCATATCAAACTCCACGGCTATCCCCGCCAATGGCCGCCTGTGTTGGACGCGTACCGATTGGTGGTCGAGTGCGAGGCCGGGCCGTTGATGCTGTCGCCCACCGGGCAGTTCATAGTCCCCGCGTCGTGTCCGGCGGGACTGCTGTTTGACTTCGTATCGACAAATCTCTTCAAATCACGTCTACTGAGCGATATGTACGCCATGTATAAGTCGCGCGAAGACACGATTGTGGCCGAAACGGTGACAGCGCTCGGCCTTCTGGCCATCGAGAAGGACGACAACGTGACGCCCGACCTAATGATCGACTGTTGCCAACGGCTGCTCACCCATCGGGAGCTACTCTCGTGGCTGTTGCGCGACAGTCGTCTCCGTGTGTCTCACTATTACTCCGTACTATTGGACGGCGAGATCTGTATCCCATGGAATTTTACCGTTTAAATCATACCTCTCGGTGCCGCTCAACCCACCCGTTCCGCTCCCGACCCAACCGATTAGCGGCTAGTCTTAAGATGTTTGCGGGAAAACACCCGATAAAAGTCCTGTACTATAAAGTTATGTAACGGTTAAACACTAACCTTACTTTAACCCTTGCTTTAATCCCTCTATACCCTCCACTCCCCCCTCTGTGGCACCGGGATGTTAGCCCCCAGTTGTTTGTGTGTATAGTTACTTAATGACAAAAGGTTTTTAACCACGTTTTAATTGTAAATTTAATTGATTTAATTTGATATATTTTGTGCTCAAACACACAAATAACGTGTTAACTAAAGTTAGTATTTTATTTGTATTGTTATGTAAAATACAGATATCTATCAAGTTTTGCTGTAAATTTAGTTATTATTTTATATAGATTTTACTCATAATTTAATTAAAACGTTATAATTTGTTAATTAAAAGTAATAAATAAAAAGTTTGTAAAATAAAAGTACAAATGGTTTGCATCGATATCTATGGTTAGGACACGTAATGAATGGACGAACGCATTGCCAATGCATTCATAACAATAATAAACAGTAAACAACACATCAGTAATGCTGGTGACCATCGGATCAATTGGTGGTGACTATCGGCGACAACAACAGCAACAACAACCCCAACAGTATCTGTCAGCAAACGATGTCTACCGCCGCGACGGCCAGTGAAGTGATCGACACCTCAGCCGCCGTTGAAACAGCTGTTGTCGACCCGAAGAGCGCTTCCAGCGATAACCAGTTGACCGCCGAAGAGGCCAAACATCTGTTGACAGTTATGATGAGAGCGAAAGTATGGGTTTTACCGTCGATGACGGGTATCATTAGATTAGATTAATTAGTGTTTATGTTTGAAGACATCTGTCACTCACTGTTATCTCAATTGTCATATCAGAGACACCCATATGTTTACCTCAGGAGTCAATGAGTGCCAGTGTTTTGTATATTAAATGTTAGGCTTATTATCACTTGTCCTTAAGATTAGTGATTATAACGATTAGTCGTTCAATAGTGTACTCCTGTAGTGATAACTGTATTGTTTGTGTTTAAGAAACTATTGTCTCTCTTCAGCGCTATGGAGAGAGAGAGAGAGAGACTTATGATAAGGCAAATACCATAAGTACTTCATAGTCTCTCTCTCTCTCTCTCTCTCTCTCTCTCTCTCTCTCTCTCTCT
>CAJPIZ010001946.1:0-14997 GCA_905368565.1 Medioppia subpectinata | reverse complement strand
GCTTTCTCTCCACTCTTTGGATATCATTTTAATTGGGTTTCAATCAAAACAGTCATCGATTTCGTCGTCTCTGTCATTGAGATAATGCTGTGTCACTGAATCAATGTCTTCGCCCACAACCACAGCAACCGCGACGACAACAGTGACCGGCAATAATGCATTCAATGACAATACGAGCCGTCATTCAGATGTGGTGTACGTGAAGATGAAGACCACCGATGGCTTAGTAACGCAGACCACCCGCGAAGACCAGCGATCGTTGGCTATGAAGCGGATCCTATCGGCGCTCTTCTATGCCGTCTCTTCGCTCCTCATAATCGTTATCAACAAAATAGTGCTCACGAACTATAGGTCTGTCTCACTATCACTTCCATCACATCCATGTCTTAATGTCCACTATTATTGCATTTAAATCCCTGTTATATGAATGCGGTTTCAACTCAACCCAAACATTCAATGTATGTCTTATGTCTGATCCTATTGTCTATCCATCAGTTGTCAAACAAATGGTCTTTAATTGATTTTCAATGACCTGTCATTTGATTTATAGTTATTACAGTTGTTATAAGTATATGAAGTATTTGATTGCAGTATGCATTCAATCAATCATTAATTGATAGTTCATATAATGGACATTCCCTTCCCATCCCTTCCCTTTCAATCACATAAATCTTCAATTTCTTAAATTCTGTTTGTGTTTGCAATTAATATTATTTTGTAAATACTTTTGTCAGTTTATATATTTATTTATTTATTATATAATATTTAATAGATTTTTTTAAAAATTAATTAAATACGAGAAAAGAGTGGTTTAATTAGAAATATTGTATAATTATCTATAAATTACTATACATTAAATGCTTTTAAAATATGTTTTATTACACATTTCGTGTTAAACACAAAACCATTAAAATGTGTACATAATTATCGCAATCGTTATAAATTATTTTGTTGATAAAAATAGTGTGATTTAAAATAACTCATTACTGAATAGTGTTTTATATCAATATTTGGCATAACATGAAAATGTAAAATATAAGCAAATACTAGAAAAAGTGAGCGATTTTATTGCCAATCATATAATAGCCTCCAAAGTATTGTTGTTTGAAATGATGGACACAAACGGAATTGAATTATCATTGCAACCAATTTATACGATCGCTTACTTTCTTACTAACAAATACTCGCATAACAGTTACAGTTATAGACTATACTGTAACTTATAATCAAATGAACATCAATTATGGCCCCTTTTTAACACCATTTCATATAACGCTTTATATTATATTGTATTATTTATTTGCTATATATTTGTTAAACGTATACCGGTAAATTAACTAAATATGACCGTAAAATGACAGCCCGTGTTATCGACCGGGAATTTGAGACGACTGTACGGGAAGGGAATCTATATATAAATTTTTATATGTTAGGGGAATGGGATCTGGAAATGAAAATTTACAAAAGTTGCAACTCTTTAATATTGTTGCGTTTAGACATCGGGTGTAATGGTCGGTGTTGTGTCGGGTGCTGATGGCTGTTCACCAAACAGTGCAATATATTGCTGTAATTAAATTTATTATAATTTAATGAATAATAATTGTTTTCTTAATGTTATTGTTTGCATTGTTTTTATGTGACTTTGTTATATAAGTTTTGGTAGAATTTAGTATAATATAAATTATTAGCCGATTCTTTACACCAAACACAAGAATATTCATTACAATGTTTGCAAAGACTGAGTGAATGCTCTTATGCTCTATAAAACATTGTTTATTTGTAATTCAATTATATATAACATCTCTAATGATTTGACGTTCAGATTTATAACACAAATATTAAATTAATTAAAACACAATTTTTAGTGTGAATTTTGAAAAATGTCATTTCTTATAAAATGTTACGCTTTTCGCTATGATTTGCAAACAATTATAACAATAAACAAGTTATATATTATGAATACAAAATAAACTAACAGTACATGTAACTTGTATTGCAGATTCCCATCGTATCATATGCTAGGAATGGGGCAAATGTTGGCCACAATAATCATATTAAGTATAGGGAAATCACTTAACGTTATAAATTATCCCAACTATACGAAAGATACTCTACTAAAAGTATGTATGCAATGATTTATTGCAACAATATTTTCGCCAATTTTACATTATTTTACTATTTAAACATTAAAATGTTTTATTACACGATTATTCGGTATTTTTATTTCATTTAAAACGCTATAAATCCAACCGAATGTGTGTTTGTGTTATAAATAATGCATTGATTTGGAAATAATGTATGTTTTTATAATGTTTTAATCGATGGATCGGTTGTATAGATATGGCCGCTGCCAGTGCTCTACATCGGGAACCTGGTGTGCGGTTTAGGCGGCACTAAACACCTGAGTCTTCCAATGTTCACCGTTTTGCGGAGATTTACTATTTTAATGACTCTCATCGGAGAGTACTATATCCTCAAGTGAGCCAACAATTGTTTTCATATCTAATCTCTTATCACATTTTATTAGCAATTTTTAGTGTTTCCTACAATTTGTCAAAATTTCCATTCATTATCTCTCATATGAAAAGTTTGTAATAAAAGTGTTTTGTTTTTTTTACTTTCTCTTACGTTAACTGATAGTGTCGTTCAAAACAATACAATCATAATGACTATCGTGGCTATGGTTGGCGGCGCTATGATTGCAGCCAGGTTTGCATCCCTGTCCTCCCTATACCTCACACTTTCTAATCAAATAATAATATAAAAAATTTTATTTCTCTTTTTTACTATCATTTAAAGCAATGACTTAGCCTTCGATGCGAGCGGTTATGCGTTTGTCTTAAGCAACGACTTCTTCACGGCTGCCAATGGCGTGTATATGAAACAGAAACTCGACTCCAGAGTACGTCATTAATGACACCATTTTTATGATTATTATTGTTTTCCGAGATATCTATTTCGGTCGCAATCTCTTGCGCTAAAAGTGTATATCTATTAAAATATCCATTTATACCGAACGACACTAAAAATTTTTACTGCTTTTTTGAGCTTAATTTACACCCATTTTAACGAAATTATATTTAATCAATAAGTTTTAGAATTTCATTTTAAACATGCAATTAATTTAGACATAAATTACACGAAATACATTTATACCTATACTTCCAAACACATGTATTTACATTAAAATGATTTATAGAGAAAAAGTTATAATAGAAATACATATCTATTTCTAGGAATTGGGAAAATATGGTCTCCTATATTACAACTCTCTGTTTATGATAATACCATTGCTATTGATTTCGTGGACAACCGGTGATATAAACCGTACGATAACTGAATTCAACGATTGGTTTGATGCGGGATTTTTAGTATCATTTATAACATCATGTGTTATGGGCTTTATTCTGATGTATTCCACTATATTGTGCACTGCATTCAACTCAGCGCTCACCACAACAATCGTCGGCTGTTTGAAGGTATGGCTGACTGAGTATTGCTATGGCGTTGACATAACTATAACACTAATTATCCACAAACTATACATTTATGCACAGAATATATTCGTCACATACATAGGGATGTATATCGGAGGCGATTACGTCTTCTCGTGGACCAACTTTATTGGTCTCAATATATCGATGATTGGAAGTCTCGTCTATTCATACTTTACATTCATTCAGAAACAAAAGCCTTTGCCTTAAAACTATATCTGTTGTAAAAGTCATTGTTTTTTTTGGTTTAATTTTTGCTCTGTTTTTTGGCCAACAATTTGTTATGTTTTTATTTAGTCATTATATGATACGTTCCTTTCAGTCTATACTTAAAGCAAATTCTTTGTATTTATATATTTAGACTTGCGTTCAATCAATTGCCAATAATTGCCTTAATTTTAATTTATTTATTTTGTTTAAATATGTTTATAATTTTAATTAGTATTATCATTAATTTTGTGGTCGAATCTGATTAAGATAATAGATCTATAGTTGAATGGCTTTTTATATTCTGGAAATATTTGTTTTAAAGATATTTTATAATTCAAATATCTATGGATTAATAATAAATTGAATAAAAGATTTTTTGATATAAATTTATTAATAGATTGAATTTATTTAATGCACACATTTATGTGCGTTTTTATAAACAAATTAATTCGTGTTTAACTAAAATGAATGAAATACTTCATTACCTCTTTGTATTAATAATAATAATAATAATAAACTATCAATTATTATATCTATTATATTCATAATATTTTATATACAAAAGAAAACAATACATGTTATTATGGCTGATGATTATGACTCGCATTTTAGGTCATATCATCATATAATTGTCACTCCCGCTTCTCTCTCTCTCTCTCTCTCTCTCTCTCTCTCTCATCCCTTACCCACTAATTCACTATCATTTCTGTCGTCTCTTTAGACACCGACCAATGTTTTCACTTAACTCCAAACGAGAGTAGAATTTATTATAGTTTACAAATTTTGTTCATTTATTACATTAATTAATATAAATACTTAAAACAGTATATGTAATAATCAAAGTGTAAAGAATATTCTGCGTTAAAAGTATTTTTAGAAAAATAATTTAAAAGAAAAACATATTTTACAAAATAAAAAAGACAAAAACTTTTGTAGAATAAGTTATTATTATTATAAACTGAAAATCAATCGATCGTCAGCTCTGTGTAAGATGTGATGTATGAATGGTTGGGGAGTGGAGTCTACCATAGATTGTATGTTCACAACAGTCTCTCATATCTGGGTATTTGTGAAAAAGATTTTACTGAAGAGATCTGTTATGTCTTATAAACGTCTGCAAAACCATTCTTCAAACACACAATTTTATACAAATATTTATTCCATTTTATGTGTTATATCACAAAAAATTGTTACAAAAAAAAATTAAAAATAAAATCTTAAATCATTTTTCATGATATATTTTATTAATATATATATAAATACCATTTATTCAGATAGAGATTTGAAACAAAATTTAATTTATTACAAAAGACAAATGGATTTTAATTTAATATAGAAATTGTTTGAATAAAATCCTGAATTTAACGCTTCAATTATAATTGCTTTTATGAATCGATACAAAAGGGTTTCTTTCTCTATGTTTCGTAAGGAATCATAATTTGCTTAAAAATTATTTAAATTTATAATTTAATAAACTTTTCATAGGTTTAAAATCACAATCAAATTTAATTAAATTTCACAACAAAAGACATTTGATATAAAGAAAAATGTATTTTTAAAAGGATTGAGCGATTCTTTGAGTAGTTTTCGTACATTTTGTTTAATAAAACGGATGAAAAATATTTTTAAGATTTACAGCGAATACATTTGAAAGCCTCTGCAAAACAAAAGGCATTAAAACATAAAAGTATAAAAACAAATCATCTTTTTTGCTCCATTTCCTATTTGGACAATATATTCAATAACTATAAACCAAAGCTTAAAAATACAAAAATCCATTTAATGTCGTTTTTTGGGCAAATAAAAAACACTTTAAAGTCTAAGTCGAAAGCTATTCATGTCTTCAGATAATGACCATAAATGCTATTAAATCTATACAAATATCCGTATTATTAAATTGAAGTTTAATTATTTAAAGCCGGGATTGAATTGAATTTATTGTTTATATTAAAAATGTCTGAATTTCAGACTCTGAAAGACATTTGCAATTATCTTCATTAACAGCGCATCCAATAAATATGTTTATAAAAATCGATAATTAAACACAAATTTATTTATTGCTTTAATTTAGAACATTTAAATAACAAGATGAATTATTTTTTCTAATTATTCAAAAGTTCTAAAATTATTATTTAAACAATTAACTATTATTTATGATCCCAAAAAAGCAAGTATGAAACATATATTTTAGAGACAAATAATTACTTTAATAGTAAATCACAAAAACCTATAAATGTCTAATCATTCACTTTAATGCTTGGTTTTGAAAATAAAAGCTACAGTATATTATTCCTAAACTAATACATATTGTAAAAATAAATCCAGGTGCTTTTAGCATTGTTTTTTAATTTAAATATTTTAAGCATGCACATTATATACAAACTTATAGAATAGGAAAGTGAATTTAGAGTCTGAGAAATTGTTCATAAAAACATAAGAAATATATACATTACTGATATTTGTTATAATTAAATGCCTATATTTTATATAAACATTGTCATTAAATTGGACGTATAGTGTAAACACATTAACACATTTTCATTACAGTATAATATAGGGGATCATGTAATTTGATGACGAAAATTAATATGTTATTAGATTGTACAATAAATTTAATGATTATTGATATATGGATTGAATGTTTAACATAATTGCCTTAAACTTTATTTGATTCATAGATAATTAGGTTAATAAATAATGTTTTTAAAAATGAATAAAGAATTTATAAATTGAGAAATGATCTAATTTTGATTAATTCCCTGTTATTATGCATATTATACACGCATAGACAGAATGAATGCAATATAAATATTGGCTAATATTATATTTTAAGCGAAACTAATGATAATAAAAGAAGAATTAATTCAAACAATTTGAACGAAAGAAGAAAGTAGTCTTTCTTTAGAGCATTTCATTCACAATCAAATTGCTTTTACATTTGAATTGCAAAATATGTTCCTTTAATTGTAGTCTAGTTTCTAGTGAATCGGCATAATCTCTCTCTCTCTCTCTCTCTCTCTCTCTCTCTCTCTCTTGTGTGTGTGAATACCATTGAGTTATTCGCGGATTTCTTTATTTATTCTTTGTTACATTTAATGCACTGAAAAGTTATCTGAAGTTAATTTATTTGGTTTGAAAATGTAGTTTATTTTTATAAAATTCAATGTTTATGTCATTTTTCAAAACAGATAAGAATTGTTATTGAGAAACAGTGAACAGCAATTTGAACAATATATTAATTTTTCTCACTTCAATCGTTTCATATCTATGCAAATGAAATATCAAATGCAATATTAGTTTTGGATCCGCAAAACTATAACTTATTTATACAAATTTTATATATGTTTGTCAGAAATTTGTATTTAAAATTGCTAACAATAAAAGCGTTTGAGTTTTATATTAATTTTTTTGAAACATTAAAATTAAAAATCAAAATAATTTTAAATTATGATTAATTAGTTTTGTCGTTAAAACCAAAAAAACTTTTCACATAAGATTTTAAATTATAGTTTTTAGGCGAAAGTGTTGTTAATTATTTGTTACTTTTTTCTCAGTTTATTTTTAGTTTAAAGAGCAGTTAATAACGGATACAATATGTGATGCAATAAACCATTTTCTTAATGAACATTTTAGTAATAAAATATATTTCTTTTTCTCTGTCGCAGCAAAAGCTTGACTGCAATAATGCTTTTTTGAAAAATGATTTCAAACATACCATCAAAAGGTATTATACACTCTATTGCATTAAAAGCCAATTCAATCGACAATAATACACAAAAATCGCGCAAAAAGGATAGAAATATCCGAAATGCAAGCAAACTATTATATTCTTTTGAATCGCTACTCATTTTCAGCTTATATTTTATTGAATTTTGAACTGAAAGGCAAATCCTGTTAATTGAGAGAAGAAAGCAATGAATTTGATTTTTATATTTTGAGGACAAATATATTAATCTATTATTTGAATCTTCCTTTTTTACAAATCATTTATTATATGAATTGAATGCATGGAAAATGATTCCGATATCATTTGTGCCATTATTATTGACTTATCCATTCATTTATTGAAATAAGACATTAAGAAGCGGTGCTATCATTAATTTGTGTCCCATATTCTCAATCATTGCGCACAACATCTGCTCCTAAAGTGCCACAAGAAGAAGGATAATAAGTATCGCAAAGAGTTATTGTTTTAATTTTGGTATAAAATTAATAAGAAGTTGTGTTTTCAATATAAATAGTGAGACAAAAAGTATTTATAGATGAAGTGTTGTAAGTGTTGACTGGGAATGGACTTCAATGAAAGACTCGGGCAATAGTAGTGTCTGTTTTGATAAAAATTACTCTTTGAGAAGAATAATGTGAAAACGGGTTTCGATTTAAACTACAGATATTGTAAGTAATAATGTATTGAATAAAATGCGCTAAAAGTAGTTGTCTAAGGATTGGATCGATTTATGTGTGAGAGTCTGTCTTCCAGATGCAGTTCCCCGGCTCTGCCAGTGCTCTACACTTTCACTATTACACCACTAGTAGTGCCAGTAATGCACACACTCTACTGTTTTGCTCAGTTATGGCAATGTTTAGTGCATTCTTATGGCAGAATATTCTTTGATTCTTTGTAGACCATCTCATCTCCTGTAGACTGAGCTGTGGTGGTAGTAGTGGTGCGAAAAAGAGGTCTCCGCTCATAGAGTCGACTCGACTGATGGCAAGCAATGGATTCGGTGTTTGCAGTGAATCGAGAGGCTCTTGAAGTGCAGAGACTGCAAAACTTTTCAGATTCATTTGATTCGTGTATTAGGTCTGCGCCCAAAACATCTCTCAATAAAGACTTTTTTGCAGACTTTTGGTTTGCTTTGGATTTGTGTGTGAATTACAGATAACACTCAATACAACGGTTACAATACTATACAATAACATTAAGCACTTCTAATACATTATCAACTGTTAGCCCAAAATTCGCTTCTTATTTCGCTATCAAATATGTTTTTATGTCTTCAATAATAGTTGAAATAGTTATCCGCCGTTTCACACAATATCAGTGCGACGACAACTGCTGGCGCTAAAGGGTTGCCACAATTGTTCATATGATTGTGTGCTTCCACTGGCAATCATTTGCAATAAAAAAGCTTTCGTTACAACTCTTGACGAATATAAGAGATTTGTTTTTATAATCTTATGTTTTGATCAACACTTAACTGAATATTTGTGTGTAATTGACGACTACTTAAACCGATAGCTGGATCTCTGACCTCCCGTTCCCCTCATATCTCGTGCACATCAGTCCACTCGTGGAACGACTCCTCTCACGAATGCAGTGCTCGTCTGTGCATAACATCACATAAAATGTGAACAAATCTTCTCTTCGTTTCTATTTTTCTCGTCTTTTTATTGTTCGCCTTTTATATGATTTTTCTTTAGTTTTCTTTCCATTCATTTCCTATCCTTTTATTTTAACTCAAAATTTTGGTTTCATTGAAAAGTGCCTCTTTTTCTTTCACTTTTCTCAACATTATGTAATTAATATTCATATTCACAGTGTGTTCACTGTATATATGATTGTCTGACTCTTCACATCAACTAATTATTTAAATTTATTTATTTCTTCAAAACAACACAATTATAACGGGTTTATCCACTTTTTCTCGTGTATTGTTGTTTAGTTTTTAACATTTGATTAATCGCTTTGAAATTGCAATAATTATTAACAAATAGTGTGTGATATTTGTGTTTCTCTTATTGTCTTATTATAAATATTCTGTAATAATATTATCAAATATATATTGGATATCGTTATAAAGATTTCATTATTCAATCATATTTATGGAAACATTATTTGATACCAAAAATACTCTTCTTCTCTACACATGGATTCCGTTTGCGTTATATTTAAGTAATTTATATGTCATTAATAGAGAAAATTAATTTATATTTATGTAATACTAACACAACATCAGAGTATTAAACATTCAATCAGACGTCCATCTCATCTACCATTTTATGCTTTCTATCGCTATTTGCCGTCAATTCTGAGTGAAGTTCTTATAATTAAAACTTATTATTACATCACAATTGACTGCTATTAAGCAGTTTTATTCAATCCAAACACCATTGCATTGCATTTTCATTTCACTTCTCCTCTACAATGAAAAAATCTGCACTTTTTATACCAACCGATGGACAGAAAGAAATATTTAAAAAATAAAAATTGTTTAAAAGTAGAAAACGAAGACAAGAAAAAAGTGACGTAAAGGGAGAGCGAGTGATAGAGAAGAGAGAAAAGATTGTGGAGTAAAAAGAGGTCTACAATTGAAAAGTCGATTAAACATTATTCGCATGACTAGATTGGAGTTAACTTTTTCTTATGGAGAGCGCATTTTATTGGCGCTGTTCTGGTATTTGTGGCCAAAATATATCAAATATATTACACTCTCTAACGTCTATAATATTATTATTTATACAAATTCTGGCAAATGTTGCAAAAGCCTCTTCTAGACAGTGGCTGTATTTGTTTTGGCCCACAAATCCAAATAATAGTCAAAATCTTATCAAGTTTTTGATCGAAAGTCAAATAAGGGTTTGGGAGCACCAGAAGAGCCAGAAGTGCCAAAACGGTCACAATTCACGACAATGTCGAGGGAATCAATATTTATATCGACTTCTCTATTCCTAACCAGTCGTATAGTTTTGCTCACATTAATAATCTCATGGATTTGCATTCACACGTCGGGTAGCCGTTACCCACCCTTTCAGATACTGGCGGTTCTGCCTCAAGAAGAGGCGCCCCAGATATCGAGGGAATTGCGTCGAGCGCTCGCCGAATGGGAAGTCAACAAACACTCGACCCTCGCATCCAATTTTGTCACCTCTTCTAACACAATGTCAACCATCAGTGCTTCAGATATATCATTGTTTGTGTCTCCGATGGCGGTCTCCAATGACTCCCAAAGGATTGTGGCCTCCATTTGCGAGGCGCTTGAGGTTCACAATCCGTTTCTCATGCTATCACTAGTGGACGAACCCCGAAGTTTTTACGCCTCAATGATCGCTGAAACCGCTTCTTTGCCTTTCCTTTCACTCACACAGAAATACAGACAGGAATTAGGACTTGAGGTCAGTTCACAACTCTATTCTCATATTCATATCATACATAATATTGATATATCAATCATTGCATTCAAATGCTATTCATTTCATTTTCATTCACTTGAGAAACAAATCCCAACCCCAGAGTATATACGAGTACTCTATTATTTATTTTCTCGCCTAAAATAATATCCTTTTGTATGAATAGGATATTTAATTTACTTTTTTATTTATGGTAAAAATAAAACAAAAAAGTCGCTTAAATTAAATGCATTTCATTTAAAGATTTAGTTTGAAATGAAAGCACACACACGTTGTATGGAAATACAATTTAAACAAAATGTCATCAATATATTGAGCGAATATGCAAAATGTTAAACACTTTTATTACATTTGAAGCAATAATGCATTTTTGCGTACAAACGGCCAATACAAGCAACGGGTGACTGAATTTCGCAGTATTTTAAACTTTTTTATTTATAATTTCACTTTAATACACATGTAAGTCATGTTACTCTCGGCTATACCTCACTCTCCACATTGTGTTTATGACATGCGATTTGCTTGAATTGACTTCAATTTGAATAATTCATACACTATTAGAGTCTGTGAGGAATTATATGTTAAAAGCGAAGACAAAAAGAGATCTCTAGCGTAACAGATATACCGTACGAATACTTTGTAATATAATATACAATATTGTATGCTTTAATATGATATAAAATTCAATATTTACTTTATATCGAAAATATGTTTTGAACAAACCATTAGGGTTTCACTCCTGTATTCGTGTACTAATAAATTTCATCGAATACTATAAAAATCATGTATTTATTTAGCGTTTAATCTGCGATATATCCAAAGGTAGATAAGAGTGTTGGACAGGGATTGTAGTGATGGGCAGTGAGAGAGCGGGTGCTCTCATTCTTGAGCTGCATTTCCATCGCAAACATTTTGAGGCGAGTGTTGAGATTATTATCGCCTCAAACACTACTTTCGGGCAATACATGTCTGCAAACAATTTTTTTCGTTGGACTCCAGAATCAAACAAATGAATGCATGAATTGAATGCTCGCAAAAAACATACACTACATATACAGTACAGTACTGTCTGGTTGTGCAGTCACTCACTGCAACTCTGTATACGACTGTATATAACTTACAAGTAGTCGTGTCGGGCGATGAAGAGTCGGAAATAAGTTTTAAATTTATTCTAACGTTTCAATGTGTGAACCGATAATTTTTCATCGCCTGAAAGATGCGGCCATTCAGTCATCCATCAGAATTCAATTTGAGGCAAACGAAAAAATAGTGTAATCACTATTAGTGGGGCTTAAGAAGTATTGATTGATTGGCGCAGAACCTGAAGTAATCAATTTTACTTTACATTTATTTAGCTCTCAATTATTCAATCATTTGGTCCAGAAATAAGATTAATGTGTTTTTTCCTTTTAAAATACAACAAATTTAAGTTAATTTTATTCGTCAAACTTTTTGTACACTGTTTTCTCTGTTGATCCAAAAAACAACTTAAAAACAAATTAATTCAAAAAACAATTGCATATATGATATGAACCGAGAATTTTTCGTTTTACAAATGGCTTATTCGTTGGGATTTATATGAATATATATTTTGCGTTTGTGTTGTTTGATGAAGGATTTCAATCACATGGAGTGCTTGAGGGACGGAGTGATTGAATTGCGAAACAATTATTACTTTCTTTTTATACAACTTATATAAATAGCTAAAAAATTTGAAACAAAATATGAAAATAGCGATCGATTCGCCAAAAAAGCGCAAAAAACTGTCGTTTGTTTAGCGAATCCAATACTGTATTGTAGACGATAAGCATTTTTTGCTGGTTTGCCATCAAATTGTTTTGACATTTATTGGATTTAAATTTCTTTTGCGCTTAAATTAAATTATAGAGTATTTTTGAGGAATAGAAGAAATCATTTGATATATAAGGAAAAGTCTGAAGTATTTTTCGGGTCCCAAAAAAATGAGATCAGATTAGGATTTAGGCAATAAAATACTATATCAATGAATATTTCAAATCATTTTGAAAGTCTAAAATTGATTTTTTTATTTGAATTATAAATAACTCCTCAAAAGTCACAGTATTTTTCTAAAGCCGATGCCGTGAAGAAGCCGTGAATCGCATGTTTTTTACATTCAATCAAATATACAGTACTTTCAGAGTCTTATTAAATGGATTTGTGGTATTCATTGAAATCATATTTTAAAACGGATTTTAAAGGCGACAAAAAAGATGTAAAATACTTTCTATGATTAAATTTTTAATATAATTGAAATTATTTTTATATATTTAGAGCACTAATACGGATATTTGATAAAATTAACATTTTAATTAGAAAATTATTGCTCTTTATACTGTATATACAGTATTGCGAATATATTAATGAATTAATTAAATTATTTATGACTTATAAAACACATGTAATTATTTTTTGTGTTGTCTAAATGACATATTAATATAAAATAATGCATTAATTATTTATAAAAATTATTTGTAAATAATTTATTAGTTTAAAGAATAGACATTTAAATTGTTCAATTAATTTAACTACTCGTTTAGTACATAAACTAATATTAAGGCAAATTAATTAAACGTTTGTATTTAATTTTAACGCTAATATTTGATTTTAGTCTTAACCATAAGAATTAATTGTTAAATAACTTTATTAATAAAACAGCGATTGTCTCGTAAAATATAAACAGAGATATAAAAGTAGTATTCATTGAAAGTGAGTTTTGGCAGAAATTTTTGCTGAATTAAAATAAAAGTTAATTTGAGAGCAATTTCGCGGAAAATAATGAAAAGATGAACAAAAATTGCATTTTTGTTGTGAGGAATGAAACCCTTCCGGCGTTTTTCCAATTGATTAGAAAAACGATCGTTTAGTGAATGAATCTCTCATTTGATATATCTATGAATGAGATTCAAAACGTCGTGTTTTAAATGCAATTATATGTTGACATTTATCTGTCATAAAATTATTTTCCCTTTTATATTAGTGTCACAATTTTAGACAACTTTTTAGATGTGTTTTATTAATTATTTCGAAAAATATTCTGTAGTTTCTAAATAGAAAAAAGTATTTTAATTACAAATATTTACATTATAAACAAAGGATAATATTCAGGGAATGCAAATAATTAGTTTATAAAAGCAGTTGTAGACATTTTCACACACATCTAATTTATTTTTGTATGAAAATCAATGCAAAAATAAGCTTCAAATAAAACGATTTTTAAAATGCTTACCCGAAAAAAAATCATTAAAAGTTTACTACTGTTTGGTATTTGAATTGAAGTTGCATTTCAAGAGTTTTTGAAGAATAAGTACTTTTCAAGTAATGTATTCTTAAGTAAAATCTATTCTTATAATGACTTTAAACTCGTTCTTTGTTCACAATATTATCGACAATTCTATAACACAATCCTTTCTATCAAACAATAAATTTTACAAACTTTTCAAAAACATAAATAATATGATTAATGAATTTTTAACATTGATTTAATGTTCACAGCAAATGATTTAAAATGGGAAAGGGGTGGGCTTGTGGGGGTAGGGGTGCACGTTGCCTTATAACTTAATACCTACAACACGGATTGCAAAAATATTAAATAACTACTGTACAAATAAATAACATTGGTGTATTTAATAAAAATGCAGATTCATGTTTTAACAAAGCAGCAAATTTCCATTAATGTAAATTTTTAAAAAATTCTTTAGAATATTTATATTTAATAACAAAATGATGATTGAAATGATGATGACTTAAATAAAAGTATTATATTACCAAAAAATCAATGAAATTATATACTGATCTATACTTTACGCAATAGCGATGACCACATCTATTCTCTATTGTCATCGAATATTTTATTTAAGTTAAAAATTGATATATTTTGATAATTCAAAATTAGTCGATAATAATATAAAAATAAAATATAATTAGCAAATTATTATTATTAAATTTATTAGCAATTGAATATTGAACATGTTTTTACGTTATTCTGTGGTATATTAATAATGCTTTCTTTATATCTAACACAACAATACATTAAATATTTGTATAAAATATGTGTTATAAAAATGTAGTGCCATTTTGTGTGGTGTTTGAATGGTTGATAGCATCGCCAACAATGCAAACATATGAAAGAAATTTTGGTAAT
>CAJPIZ010001945.1:0-15020 GCA_905368565.1 Medioppia subpectinata | reverse complement strand
GGGTGCGTTGAGCCTCTTCAGCAAAAACAATGGCCGGAATCAGCAATAGATTCAAATACACGACTCCTGTCATAAAGAGTGCCCCAAATGTGATGCGAAACCAAATACTGAGTCCACCGAAGAGTGTCTGCAACAGAAAACTTCCAAAAATAGTCAAAATCGTAAACCAATTGACAAATAGATATTTCGACCAAAACTCGTTTAATTGACGGCATTTGCTATGAATTGCAAATATTTTTGCGATAAAATTCATCTCAATATTTCCGCTCATTTGATAGCTTAAGAGTCTATTGTTTTGCAATTTGGTTTCCAGATATAGATCGATACATATGAGCATAAAGTAGACCATTGGCCAGAAGTATAGGCCCGAGTCGTACAGACCAAAGAGTCCAAACAATACTGACCACGGAATCGCCACAAGACATACATATATCGGTGTTGTGTTCAATAAGTACAGCGATATGAATGACAGAGAAAACATTGTCAGCAAATAAATATATGTAAATGTCATGTCCAGTGCTTTGAAAACAACTCTACTCTTATAGCCATTTAACTGAATTAACTGTAATTCTTGAAAATCGCGTTCATAAGTGTACAGAAAACGGAAATCGTGTACAACATAACGATAATAAAACATCGCTTGAGTTATAAACGGCAACAATAATACAGATATCATAAGTATGTGAAAGTGGTGTCGGAGTCGCCAACCGATGGCAAAGTCGCCCAACAGCGCGGCGCCGGTCGACGTGTCCGCTATAAACAAGCATATTATGTGCCGTAGGATCAGCACAACATTGACCGTAGCGATGATGGCCGGGTGATAGTGTCCCGGCCGTCTATAACCACCGCTTGAAAACTTACAAATACCCGTCCGATACATGTGTTGCCGCAAAAAGTGCAGACCATTGCGAACAGACTGTTGGTATTGTTTAATACGATTATCGTTAGTTTTAAACGACATTTTTAACTTTACTTATAATTATGATCATTTAATTTAAACTTTAAACTATGAAATATAAACTAAAACTTAATTTTGCAAAATGTTATTAAGATTGCGTGTTTAGTGCTAAATTAGTACATTAGTACTGCTAATGTTTTTATTATAATGTTTAAAATGTGATTATGTAATTGTGCTTTTATTTATTTGTTGTGCAAATAAAATTTACTATATCAATAGAAAACAATAGTAATGATTACTGACAGGCAATAATTCAAATATAATTTCATTTTAATTGCATTCTTAACATAAAAATAGCTTTTATATAATTATGGTCATTAAACTTTTATATATTTTTATTATAATTTGACATTTGTCCATAATTTACAGAATTTAAATGTATATATTTAATATTTGTTTTATATTATGCGCAAATTTTTATGAACTAGCATAAACTAATTGTTATTTAAAATTACAGAATGAAATCGTAGCTTAAATATAAATTTTTAACTTATAAATAACACTAATAGCAACATCATTGATCAGGAACCGGCACAGTTTAAGAATAATTAGACGTAAATGTTGTCTAACATTAATAATTTCTCGTTCATTAATCATGATAAATGTTACGCTTTTTCCACTATTTACTGCCCTTTGTAAATTTTATATTCATTAAGTTTATAATATATAAATATAGAAAAACCCCCATTAAGATTGGTAACATATTATATATGAATCACCAAGTATGAATGTATTTAGTAGTATAAATTATAATGCAATAAATGCTCCCAGGAGCACTCAATGCCGGTTCGTGGTCATTGATAATAAACAATGTTTAGCAATGAATCGCAAATTTCATTTATAATTACCTGGTACGATTAGAATTTTCAAATATATTCGTTAAAATATACTGAAAAATACCACAATATTTTTAAAACTATTACCATTTTACATTACATTTATTAACTAAACATTTTCAGTGAGATGTAATATGATAAAGTATTCATAAAAATTATCACACTTATTTAAACATAACTAATTTATTGATTAAATTAAGTAAATGTATAATTCAAATGAGATGTCAAATCCCAGAACAAAAACAAGTCTATAAATTAATAATTGTCACCAAAATGTTCTATCGTTGATATAGAGCTGCTGTACGGACAAACACACCTTGGTCATAAAACCTATAATAGACTTTAATAGAAAAGTCCCACCTTTGTACATTCTGGTGCATTATTGATAAATAATCTGTCAAAAGATTGTGTGGTATACCTCATAAATTTTAACTAACCTTGGTATTACCTTAACTCTTTATACATAGTATACATAGTACTAATTCTTTGGAAAGTGAGGATCAAGTTAAGTTCTTATATTCCAGGATAAATTACTATTATACAATGAATAATGTATACAATTGTATAATGAATACTTTATTTGTGATGTAAAGATGTTCCCGGTTTTATAAATTTTTAATTAATAAAAAATTTAATTTTTAATATATTGGCAATGTTTTGACAAATAATGATAACTATTTAAATGTTATCAAGATATAGATTCCGGATACAAAATTACAAACTACGTATATTTATAGATTAATTT
The DNA here is from genome assembly GCA_905368565.1 of Medioppia subpectinata. NCBI lineage: Eukaryota > Metazoa > Arthropoda > Arachnida > Sarcoptiformes > Oppiidae > Medioppia > Medioppia subpectinata. Next base: position 12,481 of record CAJPIZ010001945.1, on the reverse strand, counting down.
ATTGATTCATACTGGCTATTTTTATATCGATTTTAATATGAAATATTTTCACTAACAATCATCTACTCTAAACAATAAAATTCGTTAATTAAAAACCTTTACAATGATGGAAGAATATTTTTATAAGGCATTTCTAATTAATAAAATTTAAACTCATTATACTCTAAAAGCAAAGTCTACGTGAGGTATATTAAGCTAAAAGCCATACAATATAATTTATGAATGTGTCCTGGTAATTACGTCAGACATAGCCCAATATTTATATCATATATCACAATTCACCTATACACTTTTTATTGCTTAATTGTGTTAATACAGCACTTTTAATATCAAGAATTAAATTTATATTTATTATGTTTTATCATAATTGCGAAAACAGTTATGAATTATTTTAGAGAAGAGAGAAAGAAAGAAAGAAAGAAAGAGAGAGAGAGAGAGAGAGAGAGAGAGTTGAAGATTATGTAATATACTATAAATCATCATGATAGCACAACTAATAACTTTCAATTTTAATTTTAAATAAATATTACTTCACTATATTTTATATAATTTTATTAGTGATACATTAGGATATTATAACAAACAATGATTATCTTAAGTATCAATTCCCACCCTTTCCTCCCAAAACCCAACAACTGGTACCAGAATTTGTCATATTATGTATTTTATGACTAATTAGTGCTAGACTGATTAATTTAATTCCTAATAAATCAATATTGATTTTATCATATCACAAAACGATCTGTCTTACAAGGCATACCTCGGAGCTTACGTACCAGTCCTACCCTTTCTCACTATAAGTGAAATTAATTGATCAAAAAGTATAAATATTGTGAACAAATGTATTAGCGATTCAATAGTTAATTGTGTTTTGCATTCAAAGCACAAGAACTATAATACATTTTTAGGGAATTTTATAGTAATTTATTCCTATAGTCGTTATAATGAATATTCTTCTAAACGTATGTCTATTTGTCTTGTTTTCATCGCTGGATTCAGCGACAGGTTTGCTATAATACATAAATCAAATTAAATTTTAAACTAATTATAACTTATTTAATAGTAAACAGGAGTAATGGCCAATACAAAGTGGTTTGTTACTGGGGCTCCTGGTCCTACTACAGGCCTAATGCCGGACAGGTATGCAAAATCAAACATGAATAATTTATAATTTATTATTTGCCACAATGTTTAACAATGCAATTATTACCATCTCACAAATAGTTCCAACCGGCAAACATGGACCCCAATCTGTGTACGCACATGATGTACGGGTTCGCCAAACTCAACGAGTTCACCAATAAAATCGAGGTGTTTGAGGCCGACCTAGACTTAGGCGACGAGTCCTGGGAAAGCGGTCTTCACTGGGGTCGAGGTTTGTATTAACTTATTATTAACTTACAGTTAATTTGTTAAAAATGTAAATTTGCAAAATACCAATAATTGTTATCTCATTCATACACAACAGGAATGTACCGACACTTCAATAATTTGCGGCAAAAGAACCCAAACCTCAAGACAATGATATCGATCGGCGGCTGGAATGAGGGTTCGGACAAGTATTCAAAGATGGTCTCTAATCCAGAGTCCAGACGAGTGTTTGTTCAGTCATGCCTTGACTTCCTTTTGGAGCACAAGTTTGACGGCTTGGATCTCGACTGGTATGACATGCCTTCCCCTCCCCTAACAAATCACACCATAGGGTAAAATACAGACAATATAAGGCCATCAATACCCACAGGGAATATCCGGTAACCACAGCAGTGGGAGGTGTGGACCGATTGCCGGGAAACGCGGCCGACAAAGACAACTTCATATCATTGGTGCGCGAATTACACGCCGTTCTTAAGCCGAGGGGCTATTTGTTGGCGGCGGCCGTGTCTGCCGGCGCGCCCACCGCTGGCCGCGGATATCATGTCAAAGAATTGAGCGATTTATTGGATTTCATTAATCTTATGACTTATGATTTTAATGGCGGTTGGGATAAGAGAACAGGTATTTTGCATTACAATTAAATCACTAAAAACTATTTACAAAAACAATGTGTCCGTAATATACTTTAGCCCACAACGCGCCCCTATACCCCTGGGCCAATGCCAATGAACAGGACACTATGTTCACCGTCTCATATGGTGTTGACTTTTGGCTCAATGCCGGAGCCGACCCACAGAAACTGGTATGTCTTACAGTGATTAAGGACTTAATCAGTGTTGAGATCTACATTACATGATTTGGTTGAATACAACAACAGGTAATGGGACTCCCATTATATGGTCGATCATTCAAATTGGCCAATCCTGGAGTGTTTGGTCTGCAGGCACCGGCTGAAGGCGCCGGTGGTGATGAGGGACCCTATACTAGACAAGTGGGAATTCTAGGATATTTGGAGGTCTGTTAAAAAGACACAAATAAAACTACCATGCACATTATATAGACAACATAATTAACAAAACAAAATAACATAGATTTGCGACAAATTCCGGACCGAGTCGTGGAGCCGATACCGGGACGACACACAGAAGATCCCGTACGCCGTGAAGGGTAACCAATGGATCGGTTACGACGACCAGACGAGTCTCACCGAGAAAGTGAATTTCCTGAAGAGTCGAGGACTGGGCGGCGCCTGTATTTGGTCCATAGATACCGACGACTTTAACGGCGTGTGCGGTGAGGGAAGGTTCCCACTCTTGACACAGATCAACAACGCTTTGCGCGGAGGTGTGGCTCCACCGCCCGTCCCATCGGGCGCACCGGTCGAGCCCACGTCACCCCCACAGCCAGGACCGGGCGATTTTGTGTGCACCGCTGCCGGCAGTTTCGTGGACCCTAAGGACCCGACCCGTTACTACCAGTGTCTCAGTTTAGGTGGCGGTAAGTTTCAGACGGTTGAGCGCCAGTGCGGACCCGGCACTCAGTTTGACGAGAAGATTGGTGTTTGCGTTCACTCATATTAAATGAGGATAATATATGTCGAACGAAATGAAGCCCTTGTTATCACATTTGAGATGAATTATGTTTAATGTTATGTAAAAATGGTTTTGTTTGCAATACTTGTCCCGAATTCACTTCATTTGGTTTATCTAGTCAAAACAACTTATAAATAAAAATACAATTTTACAAAAAAAAATCTAGCTATTTATTTATTTATTAAGCTATAATTACAGAGCCCACAGGCTATATATCATTGGAATATCCATGTTATTTATACTTTTAGAGAATAACCACTATTTATTCCAAAAATACCAGGACAATTTTAATAAAAATTTTATAGCTAATATGATAGTCATTACTTAAATATTAATTTGAATCCAGATTGATTTCAACCTGTTCAAATTCTCATCAAGTTTCTACCAGGAAACCCAGTGTAAATATCTTATAATGCACCAACAAGCATCTAGATTACTGGACATTACGAACATTTCAAACACACTGTGTAATTTGAGTGTAATATTTTTAATAATTATACCTAAATATCAATAGCTATTTTTAATTCTATAAGATTAATTCTAAAACTCATGGTTCTTACAGTACACCTGCTGCATATTGTTAATATTTATTCTGTATGGTCGTTTAGCTCAAAGCCATCCATCCGTTCATTTAATCATATAATAATATATATCTTTAAAAAGATGGTAATTATTGAGAATCTGTTTAAAATATTTCATACAAGTTATAAAAATAAAGTATAATTTATAAATTAAAATTTCAACATTGAGTGTTTGTAAAAGCAATTATACGCTTATAATGTTATTTATTCTGTATACCTACATTAATTTGTGTTTATAATAATAAAACAAACAAACGCACCTGGTCGATCTCACATTAATTTCATAAGTTAAGTGAAACGAATTAACGGTTAAGATAAACAATCAATCGATATGGTAAGTGTTTTCTGCATATCTACCAAGATAACAAAAGGTATGAAATACCTAACAGCATCAATTAAAACAACACTAACAGTTAAGCAGAGGCTTATATAAGAAGCAAACATTTATCATTACAAAAACATAAAATTGAACCAGTTAAATTTAACAACATATAAACATGAATAAATACATTGTAGCCGGTTTGCTAGTGTTGAGCATGGTGATTTACTGCACGGGCCAAACACTAGACCCTAAACTCAAAAGCTTAACACTCAGTCAAACGAAAAGAGACAACAATTTGGTATTGATTTGTGATCTATCGCTCGAGAATAATCAGGATTTGGCCGGTGTTTACATGCGATACAAAGACCAGTGGTATTACGGGGTAAACATCGGAAACATGAGTATGTATTACAAGTAAAAAATGTTATCAAACAATACTTTATATATGATTTAAACAATAGGAGAGCGTTACGACCCTAATGTGATTGCCAGCGATCGGCTAATAGACCGGACGCCACCCCTCTATGACAGGACCAGTAAATACGGTCGCATCCGAAATGTCATAACCGGCGCCACAGAGTCCGACGATTACGATTGTTGGGTTACATTCAGTGTCAGTGGTATAACTTTTACGCAGTCCTCGCGAGAGGTTATCACCGATCGCCGTATGTTTTTCTCTTTATTACTCAACTACTAATCCAATTCATATTAATCATAATCTAATCTAATATGAATTATAAATCATTAGGATTTGTGAAGACAGCCATATATGACAATAATGTGTTGAGCAGTCGTTACCGCATCGGAGATGACGTTAGCATTCATTGCGATTATCAAATGCAAAACAAAGACCTCTTCCAGGATATCACTGTCAGCAAAGATGGCAACCAATTCTTCAGATACCTCTCACACACTAATGGTAACATTCAGACCAATTCATTGTCATATAAGCATTAAATTAAATATTTACTAATTCTGTATTTTATAAATTGTATATTTAGTTAAATTCACGCCTCGGCAGGGCGTAGAAAATATACGAATGGATGCGGACAACAATAAACAGCTCTATCTTACCATCAATCCGGATGATAAAGCAAATGTGAATACTGGGGGCCAGTACGAGTGCAAGGTCAATTTTATTAATCCCGATGATGTGGACGATCACATAGAGACTCAGCAGCCACTTAATCGCATCAGTTTTTGAGAGTTTTACTAAAAATTATATTTTATTATAAGATTCAATGTTTGCAAAAGTTATATAAAAATAGATTGAAATATTGTATAAAAAATAAATACCAATTATACTTAAATAAACTGTACTAAATTTAGTTAATTTAAACTAGTCAATTGATGTAACTAAAATGTCGCGAGAACCAGGCCCGTGCCATAAATTGCTATCATGATCATATTATAGTTTAATTTAAAACTCAAATTCATATTACAAAAGTATTAATTTCATAATAATTTCATTAAGTTCTGTAATAATAATTAACGGTTTCACTTTCTTTTAAGTTAAACTAATTCAAAATATACATTTTTGTTTGTTTCCAGTTTTAGATTTGAAAATATGCCTTAAATGTCGCTATTATTTTGTAAAATGTTAGCTAGTTTCTTATAAAGAGTGCTACTTTTGCCTTAATTTCCATAAATTCGTTTTCAATGGGGAGATATTTCTTATGGAGAAGTTGTCCCAAGAGAGGTTGCACTGTATTTATTGCGTGAATGCAACCTGTTCGTATTATCATTAAGTTTTCCAAGAAAAACAATGTAAAATATCATACAATGTCTTAACAAACAAGCAACTATGGATTACATTAAATTAAGCCAATTTCAAACACATACAGTATGATATGGTAAGTGTTTTCTATTTATCTACCTAGATAACAAAAGTTGCACACAAAAAAGCAGCATCTATTAAAACAGCAAAAATAGTATATAAACAGCAAACAACAATCATTACTATAAAACATATAAAATTTAACCAACTCAATTTAATAACAAATTAAATATGAATAAATTCATCGTAGCCTGTTTACTAGCGATGAGCATGGTGATTTGCTGCACATCGCAAGCACTAGACTATAAACTCAAAACTTTAACACTCAGTCAAACGATAAACAGAGACAACAATTTGGTATTGAATTGTGATTTAGGGCTCGAGAGTAATGAAGAGTTGGTCGGCGTTAACATGCAATACAAAGACCAGTGGTATTACAGGGTAGACATCGGAAACATGAGTATGTATTACACGTAGAAATTTCTATCAAACAATACTTTACAACTATTTGAATAACAGCTGAGCGTTACGACCCTAATGTGATTGCCAGCGACCGGCTAATAGACCGGACGCCACCCCTCTATGACAGGACCAGTAAATACGGTCACATCCGAAATGTCATAACCGGCGCCACAGAGTCCGACGATTACGATTGTTTCGTCACATTCAAAGTCAGTGGTCTAACTTTTACGCAGTCCTCCCGAGAGGTTATTGTCAATCGCCGTATGTTTTTCACTACTACTTCACTAATAATACAATTCATATTTACCATAATTTATTGAATTATCAATATTTAGGATATGTTGACACAACCATCTATGACAACAATGTGGTGAGCAGTCTCTACCGCATTGGCGATACGGTTAGCATTCATTGCGATTATCAGCTGAAAACCACTGACACCTTCAGGGATATCAGTGTCAGCAGAAATGGCAAACCATTTTATCGATACCTATCCCACACTAATGGTAACATTTATAACAATTCAATGTTATATAATCATTGTATTCAATATACACTATATCTATATTTCGCAATTCATTGTATATTTAGTGCAATTCACGCCTCAGAAGGGCGTAGAAAATATCAAGATGAATTTGGACAGCAATAAGCAGCTCTATCTGACCATCAATCCGGTCGATAAGGCAAATGTGAATACGGAGGGACAATATGAGTGCAAGGTCAATTATATTAACCCCGATGGTGCCGATGATCATATTGAGATCCTACGGCCACTCAATCGCATCAGTTTTGGAGAGTTTTATTAAAAACTAATATAGTATATACAGTATTTTTAAGATTCAATGTTTGTAAAAATTATATAAATATGGATTGAAATATTGTATTAAAAATAAAAACTATAATTATACTTAAACTATTCTGTGGTTACCTTGATGCAACTAAAATGACCTAAAATTTAGGACATCTCGATAAATTGCAACCATGTTTATATTCTTATTTAAGTCAAAACAAGTTCCAATTGCATAAATTCCATAACACTGTTACATGTTATTAAAATTATTCTAATATTTAATTTCAATAATGTTTTACACTAAACCTTATTAATAAATCAGTTTTATTAAAAAAAATTGCACTCAATTTAATATAGTATATTAAATTACATTTGAATTAGAGTCTAGTGACTAGACTGACAACATTTTATAAATTTTAATTGTCTTTCTCGTACCGATTCCATTGGATCCCCGATAGGGTTCACCACAGGAATCCACGTAAAGCTGATTGGTTTATAACAAAAAGATATGTTCGTAGATTACGATTATACCCCTTGGTATACCTGTTATATATTGATAACATTTATGACAACACGTAGTGCAACCTAGTCTAAATGCAACCTGTTCAAATTCTCATCAGGAAACTACTACCAGGAAACCAAATGTAAAATATCTTAAAATGCACCAACAAACAAATATCTAGATTACTGGACATTACGGACATTACGAACATTACAAACACACTGTGTAATTTGAATGTATTAATAATATTTTAGTAAAACAATACTATATAAGATAGTAAATTAATTTCACTTTTAATAAAAACTGTTATTAATTTAGTTAGAAATAATTCAGTACTTTAAAAATGATTGGTTATATAGTATTAATAATTTGTACGTTTGGTGTATTACCTGGATCTTTGTGTCAATCCAAAGCCTGTGTTCCCGTCAAATCCTTAACACTCGAGCCATACAAGAGAGATAACGATTTGGTACTAAACTGTGATTTTCAATTCGAGTCATACCAGAGATGGGATACCGTTTATATGCGCTATAAAGACCACTACTATTATGCTGTAGACGCCGCCACTCTAAGTATACAACCTTTATATTCATAATTAATATAAATTAATATTAGTTAATATTAATTAATGCAAACTATAATGAATACAGAGGAGCGTTACAACAATACCGTGATAGACAGCACCAGGCTCATTGATCGGGTGCCACCACTATATAACTCGACCGTTAAATACGGACACATTCGCAATGTCATATCAGACACACCACCATCTGATGACTTTGATTGTTACATCACTTGGTATGACGGAATCGGCACTTACTGTCACCAATCCTCTCGATCTGTACCTGATCAAAGTAAGTTCTATATCATTAAAAACATGATCATTTAATAGTGACTTATTTCATTACAACTTACTTACGCTCATAGGGTCTATAAAGACCTCGATTCTGGTAAACAATGTATTGAGCAATCAGTACAGTGTCGGCGATGACGTCAAAATCCATTGCGATTATCAATTGCAACCTAAAGACACATTCTTCGACGTCCAGGCCATTAGAAATGACCGCACTTTCTACAGATATATCAATAAAGACAGATGTAATGTTTATATTTATATCATCATCAGTTTTACACACATAATTTTTAACCATATACATGATCTATTTACCACAATTAGTTTTCTTTACGCCCCAAACTGGTATCGAGACCATCAGAGTAGATGATACTACTAACCAACGATTATGGCTAACCATTAATCCAATCAATAGGGCAAACGCTTACACTGGCGGTCAGTATAAGTGTCAAGTGAATTATGTCAACCCGGATGGTGGGAACGCTAAGATTGAGCATTTTGTACAACTTTTAAAATTAAATTAACAAGCTATAGAGTCTAATTAAAAGCAAATCAAAATGCTTGTAAAACAAAATTAAAATAAAATCTATAACATTTGATTTTGTTTCAAAAACTAACACCAATATAAAATTATTTTTAACTATTCCTCTATTGATAAAGTGATAAATTAAATAATAAATATACTAATTATGTACTCAATACATAACTACTGTATACTGTTATAGACTAATGTGTATAACAATCGGCAAACAATTGAACAGAAAATACAAATAAAGAAAAATTATTAAATCTTTTATAAGACAACAAAATAATTCAACAACCTGTTCAAATTCTCATCAATGTCTACCAGGAAACCCAATGAAAAATGTCTTAAAATGCACCAACAAACATCTAGATTACACGTGGAATTAAGCATATTTCAAACACACTCTGTAATTTCAATGTAACATTTTTAGCAGAACAATACTATATAAGATAGTAAATTAATTTCACTTTTAATAAAAACTATTATTAATTGAGTTAAAAATAAATTATTTTTTATTTTAAATAATTCAATACTTTAAAAATGATTGGTTATATAGTATTAATAATTTGTACGTTTGGTGTATTACCTGGATGTTTGTGTCGATCCAAAGCTTGTTCTCCCGTCAAATCCTTAACACTCGAGCCATACAAGAGAGACAATGATTTGGTACTAAACTGTGATTTTCAATTCGAGTCAAACCAGAGATGGCAAAAGGTTTATATGCGATATAAAGACCAACCCTATTATGGTGTAGACGCCGCCACTCTAGGTATACAACCTTTATATTCATAATTAATATTAATTTATACAAACTAAATAACTATATAATGAATACAGAGGAGCATTACTACAGTGACGTGATAGACAGCACCAGGCTCATTGATCGAATGCCACCACTATATAACTCGACCATTAATTACGGACACATTCGTAATGTCTTATCAGACACACCACCATCTGATGACTTTGATTGTTACGTCACTTATTATGACGGAGTCGACTTATGTTGGCAATGGTCCCGAAAGGTGCCTGACCAAAGTGAGTTTTAAATTACCAAAATCATAATCATTTAATTGTAACTTATTTTATTCAAACTTACTTACGCTTATAGGAACAATAAAGACCTCGATTTTTGTGAACTATGTATTGAGTGATCAGTACAGTGTCGGTGATGTCGTCCAAATCCAATGCGATTATCAATTACAAGCCAACGACACATTCTTCGACTCCCGTGCCATTAAAGACGACCGTATTTTCTACAGATATATCAATAAAGACAAATGTAATGTTTATATTTACATCACGATCAATTTTACACGCATAATTTTTACCATATACATCATCTATTACCACAATTAGCATTCTTTACGCCCCAAACTGGTATCGATGCGGTCAAAGTTGATTCCAAGACTAACCAACGATTATGGCTAACCATTAATCCAAACGATAGGGCAAACGCTAACACTGGCGGTCAGTATAAGTGTCAAGTAAATTATGTGAACCCGGATGGTGTAGACACTAAGATTGAGCATTTGGTACACCTTTCACTCGTCTAATTAAAAGCCAATCAAAATGCTTGTAAAACAAAATTAAAATAAAGTCTACAACATTTGATTTTGTTTCAAATACTAACTGTAATACCATGTAAATGTAAAATTACTTTTAACTATTTCTCTATTAATAAAACCACAAATTAAATAATCAATCTACTAATTATGTACTCAATACAAAACTGTTATAAACTGCATAACAATCGCAAAGAAGTGCACAGAAAAAAGAAAACAGTGTCTAATAATTAAAAGAAAATTATCATTTATTAATTAATATAAAAAAAGTGAACATTTGTTTAGTGAATATATCAACATATATATTAAATGACAAAAATATATATTTGAAATCTAATGAAATCACAACAAGAAATACAAATGAAGAAAAAAATCATTAAATCTTTTATAAGACAACAAAATAGTTGCCAAAAACAGAGCTCTCATTGAATTAAAACAATGGATGAGAGGACCGGAAAATGGGTGGAAAGGGTTGGGGGGACTGGAAGACAATGAGGACAGACAACACACAGGTGTTTAATGGAGACTGTCTTCGCGGTCTTCGTTGGGTTCCTCGCCGTCCTCATCGAACTGTTCCTCGTCGTCGACCTCCAACGCCTCGTACTGTTGATACTCGGAGATCAAGTCATTCATATTAGACTCGGCTTCTGTGAACTCCATCTCATCCATGCCTTCGCCGGTATACCAGTGGAGGAAAGCCTTGCGTCGGAACATAGCTGTCAAACATCACCACAAAAACAAAATAAAACAACTATTAATTACAAACCAAACACACAATACTCGGCACCCAATTCCCAACACCTGTAGTCCTAACCCATAAAACCTAAACATCAAACAAAACTCAATTACCGGTGAACTGTTCGGACACTCTCTTGAAAATCTCTTGAATAGCGGTAGTGTTGCCGATGAAAGTGGAGGACATCTTGAGACCTCTGGGGGCGATATCGCAAACCGCTGTCTTCACGTTGTTTGGGATCCACTCAACGAAATAACTGCTGTTCTTGTGCTGGACGTTAAACATCTGTTGGTCCACCTCTTTCATAGACATACGGCCGCGGAAAATGGCCGCCACTGTCAGGTAGCGGCCGTGTCTCGGGTCGCAGGCGGCCATCATGTTCTTGGCGTCGAACATCTGAGTGGTCAGTTCGCCGACTGTCAGCGAGCGGTAGTCCATCGAGCCTTTGGATGTGAGCGGCGCTATACCGGGCACAAAGAAGTGGAGTCGAGGGAAGGGCACCATATTTACGGCCAGTTTGCGGAGATCGGCGTTCAGTTGGCCCGGAAAGCGGAGACATGTGGTGACGCCCGACATTGTGAAGGCCACGAGCTGATTCAAGTCGCTATAAGCGGGTGTCGTCAGCTTAAGCGTACGGAAGCAGATGTCATACAGGGCTTCGTTGTCTATACAGAAGGTCTGATCCGTGTTCTCAACCAATTGGTGGACAGAGAGGGTCGCGTTGTAGGGCTCGACCACTGTCTCGGAGACCTACAGTTCGGGCAAAACAACACGAGTTAACAAAAACACATGCAATCAACGGGAACAGGAGGGGAAGGGAAAGGGTATTAGTCTACAGTACACTAGCCATACCTTAGGCGATGGCATGACGCTGAAAGTGCTCATAATACGATCGGGGTACTCCTCGCGAATCTTGGATATAAGTAGAGTGCCCATCCCGGAGCCGGTGCCGCCGCCCAGCGAGTGACACAACTGAAACCCTTGGATGCAATCGCAACCCTCAGCCTCTTTGCGCACCACATCCATCACGGCGTCCACGAGTTCGGCGCCCTCTGTGTAGTGCCCTTTAGCCCAGTTGTTGCCGGCGCCCGACTGGCCGAACACGAAGTTGTCCGGACGGAACAGACCGCCGAACTGACTCGACCGCACCGCGTCCATCGTGCCCGGCTCCAGGTCCAGCAAGATGGCCCTGGGCACGTACGTGTTGGCTGTCAACAACAATTACCATGATCATTAAATTGTTAATACATAATGCAATCACTATTAAGACATAGATGTTATATAACAATGACATACACGACGACTCGTTGTAATAGACGTTAATCCTCTCGATCTGATTAACATTGTCGCCGTTGTAATGGCCGGTGGCGTCGATCCCGTGCTCATCGCTGATCACTTCCC
>CAJPIZ010001944.1:0-15022 GCA_905368565.1 Medioppia subpectinata | reverse complement strand
TACAGTGTTGGACACAAACCTCTGCTTTTCGGTAATCTTTGGTGCGATAGAGAGCGTCGCCGAAGAAGACGAGGGCTTTGTATTCATTGGTCGCCGAAAAGAGTTCGCAAATGGAGTCCATTTGTGGCGACAAGAGATTCATCTGAGAGACAAAGAGTGGTAACAAACATGTGATAAATGTGTTAAGTATTTGTCATAATTTACGGACCAATTGGACTAAATTGGTGTACAACTCATCCGAATGTAATTGTCTTATGTGTTCAAACAGTGACGAAGACATGATGTCTGGCGATGGCTGTGGTGTCGACCCGAAGATCACCGGAAGAATAAGTCGGTGTTTGTGTCCAAAGTCTGTGTCCGGAAAAAAATTATTGCATAAAAACAAACAAACGATTCAATCGTTCAATGAATGCCTCGATAGAGGTCTCCGCCGGAGTTTGCGCTTTCAATAGAAGGGCTTAACTCATGCACTCATTGGACGCATAGTTACGCCCTTTCGATGCGTGCATTAAATTGTGCGCAAAATTCGAGCGCAATATTTGTGTCGCAAAAGAATATTCTTTGAGTTGTTTTTCACGAAACGATTCATTCATTTGTTGTCCAAACAAAACGAGTCAATCATTTCTGGAGATCAGATGTCATTCAACGACAACAACGACAACACGAGTTCATCGGTGGACTCGTTGGCGGACAAAGAGCTGGTCATCGATGAGTGTCCTGTGGATCAGATCCGCAAAGAGTTGGACTCATTTGGCAAACAAATGAAGGAAATGTGGACTCAAGTGATGCGAATGAATGGTAAGCGATGGCCGACTCTATCGAGTGGTCATCTCTTTTGGGATCCGTTATGTCATGTGTTTTGTTGTCCTCTCGTTGTAGTGGAGATCGGAGTACTAGTGGTGGACATCGCGGCCAAAGACGATCCCATAGAAGTGCTCAACGCGTGGAAGGAAGTGGTGGCCAAAGAAGCGGAGATTACGGGCCAACTCGTGCCCAATGAAGAGCCCAATGAAGAGCCGCCAAAGGAGGACGACATCAAACCCACTGAAGAGATCAAAGAAGACATTAATTGATGTTTTTTGTGCTTTTGTTTCAAATGTTTATCACTTTTTTCATTACATTTTTGACTTACATTTAAGAGTAGATATAAATTGATTAAAAATACTATAAATTACTTATAAATACATTAAATATTAATTAAATATGAAATAAATATTATTAATGAATTAAATTCAAGAATAAATTACTTTAACTGTAAATGTGTTTATTTTTAAAATTAAAAAAAAATTATTAAAAAAATTTCCTAATAATAGTAATTGTCATTCAATTTAAGAATATTTAATACATTATTGACATTTGGAAACTAATTCAAATGTAATAACTATATTTGCAATTTTAAAATTAGTTACGTTAGTGCTTCCTGAGTTGACTTGTGATCAAACGTATTGGTTATTTGGTTTTGTAAAATTTTGTATAGATATAAAATTAGCTATTAAGTTAAAAATTAAAACAATACAATGTTTATGAAAAAGAAACACAAGAATTACTATCAAAAAAACTATAAATTAAATGCCAATTGAAATGTACTAAATATGTTTAACGATCAGCGCTTTGGGGTCGTGAGTGGTCTGAATGTCCATCTTTACGACACACTTCAGAATATAAGACAATATCTGTTCCGTATATCCGACCAGAAAGTAGATCTTCGTCTGAGCGATGGACTGATGGACAATACCGGCGACAACGATAAGGTTTGCGCGCCTTTTAATGATGATCTCTGAGAGGAAGAGGCGGTGAAAAGTGCCGAAAATGAATTTCCTGATGAAGACGTCTTCGATGGTGGTCTGACTCGCGGCCGTCCGCTCCACGCCTACCAGCGATGACGTGTTCCAGGAGTTCCAGCCCTTACGCACACCGATATATATCCCTCCCAAACGGTAGAGCATACAGTAGCCTTTACAGAACTTAAACCAGAATATAGAGTGCATTGCAGGCCGGTGAACAAATGTCTGGTGGCTACTGACCACATCGCGAGCAGCGACTGTGAGCGCCGCCAGCCATGTCTTCGCCGATGCGATCAATGGCTAGGATTTGGTGTAACGGAAAGTAAACAAAACAATTATCACTGATTGGGAACTACCGGTGATAACAAACACAAACATCCCGAGTGTTTGACCGCTTTTGCCCCCCTTTTGAGGGCAAATGATAATAAACTTACCACTCGTTTGCAGATAATTGTGTTCATGGCATGAATCCAACGCTTGTGTTATCTGTTATGAAATGAAACACAAAATGTAAACAAAAATCACATTTATTTTTGAAGCGAGACTTTGAATGTGAATCCAATGGCAAAGTAATGCTGAGCTCAGCATTGGTTATGAATTGCATTGCTTTTAACATATGGTATGAGGGATGCGAGTGTTTGTTCATAGGCTTAACATTACATCCTTTTTACATATGATTTTCTCTAATAAATGCACTTTAAATGGTATTTAATTGTATTTTTAAAAGTCTTAATTATTAACCTTGATTGAAAAATGTGAATTATTTCCTTTAAAACCATTAGAACATGATAGAAAAGTTTGCTAAACAATTGTTAAGTTTACACATGGCTAATTTAGGCAATAATACTGCATTACAAGCTAACAATAGCAGCGTAAGGGGACCTTGGTCATCTTAAACATATGAAATCAAGCAAATAAACTTCAATTAAAAGTGTAATTAAAAGTTTGCGATAAATTTGTAGCCCTTATGAGTGCTTTTGAGTGAAGGCTAAACCCCTATGTATTGCAGAGTGAGTGCATTGAGTGCTTCGACTTGACATAATATGAAATACATGAAAGTTATCTCATCACTTGTGTTGTACACTACTTGTGCATTAAACAGAGGGTAAAACTGCCGTTACTGACTTGTGTATGACATCACTTCACAACCTGCCGAACAAATGTCTGTACAACTCATACAGTAATCGACAACTCATTGCTTGTGATTGCGATCGAGAAGTGCATTCAAAGCCAAATGCAAACCACAAAATCACTCAACACTTTCACAACACAAATGACTCTTTGATTCAAAACCTATTAATCCATTAATACAATCGACTCACGAGTAATCCATATATACAGTCATCCGAAGACTCTTTTTTTGACACTTGTTTTTGTTGTTATTGTCGTTGATTTGTGGCACGTCTTCAGCCAAACCCATATATAATGTTTATTTGGGACTTCTTTTCGGGTGTTTTAGGCTTTTTGGGTAAAGTATTTGATTGATTGCATCACAGCATCAGTTGTACCACTACTGGAACTAATGAATGATTATCTCTTGTAAACGTGGATCAGGTCTGTGGAAGAAGAGCGGCAAACTGTTATTCCTGGGTCTGGACAACGCCGGCAAAACCACACTTCTTCATATGCTTAAAGATGACCGCATGGCTCAACACGTCCCTACACTTCACCCCAGTTAGTACACGACACCACCCCCTCCCACACACCTCCCCCGACCCCACACACCATCCCCTCTGACCTTCAAATGCGATGACAAGTGATGTACTAATGATGTGTTGTATTGTGTTATAGCGTCCGAAGAGTTATCCATTGGTAATATCCGGTTCACGACGTTTGACTTGGGAGGCCATCATCAGGCGAGACGAGTCTGGAAGGACTACTTCCCGGCGGTGGACGCCATTGTCTTTCTGATTGACGCCTGCGATAGGGAACGCTTCCCAGAATCCAAAGTCGAATTAGATGTAAGATAACTGAGCCTTCATTCGATCCATTGATTGATTTCTAATCGCAATGTGTCTCATGTCTTGCCATAGAGTCTATTAACCGATGAACAGTTGGCCAACTGTCCGGTCCTCATATTAGGCAACAAAATAGACAGACCGGGCGCTGCCGGTGAGGACGAGATCCGATCCTATTTTGGTTTACACGGACAGACCACTGGAAAGGTATGTCAACTCACAAACCACTATATGGTGTGAATGAATGGGATATTAACCGTTGTGTCCACTTCTAGGGCAAACTTCCGCGCTCTGAACTGCCCGGTCGTCCACTAGAGCTCTACATGTGTTCTGTACTAAAACGTCAGGGATATGGAGAGGGCTTTCGATGGTTGGCTCAGTATATATAAACTGCAAAATATATCAATCAATTCGTCGGCCAACGAGTTATAAATATATATTATTTAAAACTAAATTCAATTGTTTTACAAAACATTAAAAAACCAAAACACAAAAAATATCTGTTTTTGAATGTGGAAATTGTTTGCAGTCAGCGATCCGTATATAAAACTTTGATTAAATTACATTTTTTAGAGCAACTCTTTTCTCTGTTTTTTAAATTAATTTGTAGTTAATTTGATTATTAGTTTAAAACTAATTATAATATATTTTTTAGAAATTAAATTACAATTTTTCTGTTTTATTTGGATATTTATTTTTCTAATTGTTTTCTCTGTTTTGCTGTTTATCTTTACTTTCTATTGAAATTCTGTTTTAATTCGAGGCCTTAATAATTAATTATTAATTAATAAATATTGTAATAAATACTTCTTAATAATAATAATATGTATAAAAACAAAGCATTTTTACAAATTATAATCTCATTTCGATCGGCAAAACACATGTTTCTAAATATAATGTAATAATTTTTTGAAATCAATAAATTGTCAAATATTTCCACATTTTTAGCCAAAAGTTTTATATTTTCAAAATTAAGTTACAAATTGTGTAAAAATGAATGAGAGGGTGAGTGAGTGAGAGAGAGAGAGAGATTTGTAGGATTACTTTAAATAAACTAAAAACAGATATGAGTTTAAAAAAGTTAGTAAACATTTTCAAACATAAATAAAATTTATGTTAAATTTATTTCTTAAAAATAATTCATAAAATATTTGCTCTAATTTTACGAGCGTTTTGTTAAATACGATTGAATGGATGGCAGATCGCGAGCCAACCAATCAATGTTGAGACGAATCGTTTCCAGAGATTGTTGAACAGTGCGTTCGCTTCCCGGGAATGGATTTTTATATAATGTAATAATTTTTTGAAATCAATAAATTGTCAAATATTTCCACATTTTTAGCCAAAAGTTTTATATTTTCAAAATTAAGTTACAAATTGTGTAAAAATGAATGAGAGGGTGAGTGAGTGAGTGAGAGAGAGAGAGAGAGAGAGAGAGAGAGAGAATTGATGTCTTTTGTAGGATTACTTTAGATAAACTAAAAACAGATATGAGTTAAATAAAAAGTTAGCAAACATTTTCAAACATAAATAAACTTATGTTAAATTTATTTCTTAAAAATAATTCATAAAATATTTGTTATAATTTTACGAGCGTTTTGTTAAATACGATTGAATGGATGGCAGATCGCGAGCCAACCAATCAATGTTGAGACGAATCGTTTCCAGAGATTGTTGAACAGTGCGTTCGCTTCCCGGGAATGGATTTTGGGTGAAAAATGTCTCCACTTCTTGTAGTCTTTCTTCCGTAACAAAGTTCTGAGAGATGTGCTGTAAATGTGATCAAAACATTCAGTTATTGAAATACATTACAGTATTATAAAAATGGAGTGACAAATACCTTGACGAGTGCTGTGACCATAAACCCGCCTTCGTATCGACGTCTGAGCTCATCCTTGTTCTTCTTGAAGAACTCCCACGCGATGTCCCGACCATTCTTCGTGAGCGCCACTGATATTATCACAAACACTGAGTCCTGATTTCGGACTTCACTCTATATGTGTTAAAAAAAAGTTAGCAAAACTTTAACCACCATTTGAAACAATTAGTTTATTTCTTACGGATAGCGCGAAGTCAAGTACTTTAGCGATACGATTGGCGTCTTTGACGGCTCCCAACGCTCGGGACACCCGATCCTTCTCTTCGTGGAGCTCTGCCTCGCGATACAGCTGTGCATCAAATGAGAAGTTCATTAGTACACAGAAACATAAACATTATAAATTAAAATTACCTTAAATAATGTCTCAAATGATTTATCATTGCAGTCGAGAGCAACCGCACGATAAACGGATCCCCGGATATCAGCGGCTATGGTATAAGTGCCGCCGCAGTGCGAGTCAAACATCTTTTTGGCCTCAGATAACACAATCGGGTCTTCGAATGAAGCCAAACGAGTGATCACTAAACTCCTGAGCAATGTGTCCATATGGGTCTCGCCTTTGATCGGTTCCCATCCAAGTCTTGAATATGTCTTCGACAACAATTGACGGCCAAACTCGTGGAAAATGGTCTCCACATCGGTGTGAGAGAGGAGTTGATTGAGTCGCCCGAGACAGTCGATGATTGACGTCCAAACTGTATAATCATCTTCATTGGCGAACGAGTCCATCAGTTTGAGAATATCAACAGTCGATGTCTGTCCGGACTTAACCAAAGCGAACAAATCGTTTTGAAGACCCAATCGATCCAATGGGGGAAGAGTTTTGTTGGCGACGGCCGGCAACAACAGGTTCAACAACTCTTGGGAATAGTGGACACGATATACGCCGACACAGTTTGGGTTCAATTTGATCCATTCGTTGGCCGAAACGTTCGGAATCTCGATATCAATAGTCTTTGTGTCCATTAGAACTTCGACCGCAATTTTGGTCGGATCTGATGCTCGGGTCACAGATATAGGAATCATCCAAAGGGTGTTCGCTTCAGATGCGGGCAGTTTTCCGTCGGCGCAGAATTTATTTTGAGTTAAGGTTAGTATCAGTGAATTTCCATCACGACGTGATGTCACCTATAATTAGATTCACATTAAATTTAATATATAATTAATATAGTAATTGATTAAAGCAACAAATACTGACCGATATAACGGGATATCCCTTCTGTTTAGTCCATGTGGTCATCACATCTCTAACCGGTTTATTACTGGCCTCTTGTAGTGATGCCCACAGATCTTCGTAAACTGTATAATCATCTTCATTGGCGAACGAGTCCATCAGTTTGAGAATATCAACAGTCGATGTCTGTCCGGACTTAACCAAAGCGAACAAATCGTTTTGAAGACCCAATCGATCCAATGGGGGAAGTGTTTTGTTGGCGACGGCCGGCAACAACAGGTTCAATAACTCTTGGGAATAGTGGACACGATATACGCCGACACAGTTTGGGTTCAATTTGATCCATTCGTTGGCCGATACGTCCGGAATCTCGATATCAATAGTCTTTGTGTCCATTAGAACTTCGACCGCAATTTTGGTCGGATCTGAAGCTCGGGTCACAGATATAGGAATCATCCAAAGGGTGTTCGCTTCAGATGCGGGCAATTTTCCGTCGGCACAGAATTTATTTTGAGTTAAGGTTAGTATCAGTGAATTTCCATCACGACGTGATGTCACCTATAATTAGATTCACATTAAATTTAATATATAATTAATATAGTAATTGATTAAAGCAACAAATACTGACCGATATAACGGGATATCCCTTCTGTTTAGTCCATGTGGTCATCACATCTCTAACCGGTTTATTACTGGCCTCTTGTAGTGATGCCCACAGATCTTCGGTTAACGTATTTTTATACGAGTGTTTCGACAAATATGAATGCATTCCTTTGCGGAAGAGCTTAAGAAAGATAACCATTAAAATAAATTGTGGTATAAATTGAGTGATAACTCACTTCGTCACCAATAAAGCGATGAAGCATTCGTATGACTGCCGACCCTTTATTATAGGATATATTATCAAATATCTCGTCAATCTCTGACGGGTGACCGACGGGTACTTCAATGGGGTGTGAGTTGTGGAGTGCGTCCAATTCGAGGGCCGGTGTGAATGTGTCGGAAACAAATTGAGTCCATATATGGTATTCACTAAACAGATGGTCGACACAAAGGTATTCGACAAATGAAGCAAATCCTTCATTCAACCACAGATCTAATCAACAATTATATGTACCGTTAAATCACTGAAACATCACTTAAGTATCAAAATATAACGAATAATACTCACGAGTCCACCACTCCATTGTCACTAAATTGCCAAACCATTGATGGGCCAACTCGTGAGCAACTACTAGTGCCACGTATTGTTTGGTTCGCGTTGAGGTATTTTGCGGATCCACTAGAAGACAGGTCTCTCTATAGGTGACTAAACCCCAGTTTTCCATAGCGCCGGACGCGAAGTCAGCCAAAGCTATTAAATCCATTTTGGGTAACGGATACGGGATATTGAAGTAGTCTTTATAATAGGGCAGCGTTTTGACGGCCACTTCGAGCGCAAACAATCCCTGATCTTTCTTCCCCAGCGGTGTGTAGACCCGGACGTCTACCCCGTCCTCCGACTTGCCCTCGACGTAGTCATACTCTCCCACAACGAATGCCACCAAATATGTGGACATCACAGGAGTGGTCGCGTACTTCACTTCTTTGAGCGACGGGTCGTCTTTGAGCACCGACTCAGACGTGACGTTCATGTTTGAAAGCGCCACCCGATTGGTGGGCACAACGAGTGTGATGTCAAACGTTGCCTTCAGCGCCGGTTCGTCCCAACACGGGAACGCACGGCGAGCGTCGGTCGCCTCGAACTGAGTGACCGCCGCATACCGTTCCTCCTGTCCGTCGGGACTCATGTATTTGCTTCGATAGAAACCCTTAAGTTTGTCGTTCAGAGTACCCGTGAACTCGAGTTTCAAAACTCCCGGTCCGGCGATCAACGTCTCCGCGAACTCAATGGACGTCACTTCGGTTTCGGCGTTGTTTTCAATCTTTTCGGAACTCAACGCTTAAGATGTGAATAAATAAAGACATTTAAGAGTTTAGTATTAGCTTAAAAGTAAACCCATTATTAATTAAATAATTACTTTTGCCATTTTCTGGCGTATAAGAGGCGACACTAATGTCAATCTCGTTAGTGTTGAGCACAATCTGTTTGGTCTTCTCGTTGACCACAACCCGCACGGCTTGCGAACCGCTGAACGTAAAACTCTTGAGGTTCGGCCGAAGAGTGATATCGTAATTGACTGGAGTGACCGTCGATGGCAAGCGAATGAACTCGGCTTTAGTGGATCCGCCTCTCATTGTGTTAACGTAACGATGGCTTAAAACTACGATTACTTTATTTGATTCAAAGAATAGTCGACAAGATTTGGACGCAAAGTGAAAGCGACGGCTGTTTTGTGCGAAAAGCCGAAAATGTTTCAAATTTTTGGTTAAGATTTTGTTTAACATTATTTTGTGTGAAAATAAAGACAAAACAAGTATATAACAAATTTCATAGCATTTATTGCATAAAATAATGTCTTAATTATCTCCTAATTGGTTGAAGAGAAACATCCATTAGATGTATAGCAGTGTATATGTCATGAGGAGTGGACTCAAGAGGAATCACAGACATATCTTGATTGTGTCATCGCATTAATCTCTTAATCCCTTGTGAATGGATTATAACATAAAAATTAAATAATTAAAGCAATCAATGGTTTGGTTTGAATGGCAATCAGGGATTGGGAACCGGTTTGGGAGACAAACAACACGAATGATGGTAAAGGGATTGTCAGTGGATTAGTAGGTATTATCACTATTTGCTTTAGGGATTAAAAAACATGCTATAAATCTAACTGTCAATAAACTAATTATGTGTTAATTATAAGTACTAAACATGATATGAATGGTCACTACAAACATCACTGGTATCTACTGTTTGGATACAATAGTATTGTTTGGATCAGTTTCCGCACATATACCTCAAGAGTTTGGTTTGCATTTCAAGACATTCAAGACTATACTGTTATGTGTATACAATTGTCACAACACTTACCTTTTGGTTGACAATCGATGGCAAATAGGAGACAATGAATGGTCAGTCAAAGACAAGAGTGTCTGTCATATGAAACACAAAACTGAATGGCTTTGCTTGGAGTGAGAGTATCCGTCACTTTAACAGCACTAACAGTACATGTATTGGAAGTCACTCCCAGTTTCTGCCTCTGTGTTCAGATTAATGCTTCACTCCATCAGCCAATCAGACATTTGGCGCTAGTATTGACCGATTCGGGGAAGTGTTAAACACACCATTCATTGCTCGCAATATTTATCACATTTTATCATTGATTGTCGTCAAGAGTGGATCAACGAAGAGATTACACACAAATCTCTCGTAATCTCTGGTTAACTCATTGTAGAATCAAAATACAAAGTTTTAAAGTAACTTTTATACCACTTTTGTATATTATTAAAAGATTAAGCTCTTTAAGTCTTTTAAGAATCAATATTTTTATTAATTGAGTGCAATATACCTCCAAATGTTTGCACAAAACAAAACAAATGGTCCTTGCTAGTTGTTTTTGTAAAACTGTTTTTGAAAAATGTGATGACATTTAATTATTTTATTACATTCACATTATTATACTGTACATCTTGAAAAATAACCATGTCAATGTCAATGTAAATTTGTCTACAATTTTTAAAATTTCAACAATTAGAAAATTTAATTGTGAATGATCAATCTAGCAATTGTAAATTTTTGTTAGTTTAATAGTAATTTAAGTTTTGTTATTTGAATTTTTTAGTTTTAAAGTAAAAGTATAGTATTTAAGTTTTAAAACAGTTAGACTTAAATAGTGTAGGGAGTAAATAACACAAATAAGCATGTTACAGTTATTTTTTAATAATATTGTAATTTATAAATTCAATAAAATAATATGTCAGTATTAAATGTACATGGTATATAACTTAAATTAAATTAAAACAACTTTTAAATAAGTTGTTGTAAAGCAAGCTTCTCATGCATACAACGTTCAATACATTTGGTGCTCAGCAGTGAAGCCATTCAAATGACATTTCAATAAAAAACATGCAAACACTTAAGCGAAGGCCACGATCTGTGACATCAATAATGTATACAAATTATCGCATAAATGAGTTCCCCTTTAATATCGCATTCAAAAGTGCTGTTTCTATAACTTCAATATCAATACAATTCGTGACGTAATGTATGTCTAATATATATATGGATTGATTGCCAAACAAAACGCGTAATCCTTTTAATTGTGTTATTGTTTTGAATCGTGTTTTCAATCAACAAATGGTTTGAAAATCAATACATTTTGGTCTCAATTAGCGCTCAATTGAATGCATTTTGCGATCCATTTGTCACTAATTATCGCAAAATAAGACACTCTTTGAGGACACCATTGATTTGCTCAACAATTGATTGATTGTCACACTTATGGATCAATTGGTTGTGACAACCGATTGAGTGGATCCCCACTCCAAGACTCAGTCACTCCAAAGCACTCACTCCTCTCCGCATGTCTTCAGTGATACCGGAGATCAGAGTCTATTCCCCGTCCGAAGTGCCCGAACCCTATCGCCCGAAGAGTGTCCACAACAGGAGTGGTGTCGACGACAACGGCTTTCGAGCGATCGACACGACAGCCGCCGACTCAGCGACCAATCGATGCAAAGTATTCGCAGAAATGAGCGATTCGTCAAAGACTAACACCAGTCGTAACACCACTGGTGGTGACCACAAGAGAGCCGATCCGGTGGCCAACAATGCGGCCAATAGTGTGCCGACCATTTCGTGGGACAACACGTTTCACATGCGAAACATTAATCTAATGAATTTCGGCACCAATTCGGTGACCAATCGGTCGACATATCGCTCGCACGCCGTTTCGCTGCACAGACAACGTATGGGCGGAACCACGAGTTCGGCCAAATCGTTGAATATATTGCGACAAACACTTCAGCCGCAGATGAACCGCGAGATCAATGAAGTAATTCAGAGATATTTGGACCGATTCTTTCGGCCGGCGATGGAAAACATCCGCAATAATAACGGCGCGAACTCAGTGTCTGAACAACACATTCAAGCTGTTTGTCGGCAAATACTGGACGAGTCGAAGAAAATGTATTTCGCGACTCTTCTGACCCGATCTAACAGTCCGGCGATGAGCGGTGTGTCGGCCGCTAACGGATGCGAATCCGATAACGAAAACAATAATCCCATTCCAGAGTTGATAGTCACTCGACCCGTGGGTCGTCCCAAACGAGTGCGTGACTCAGACAGCGACTCCGAGGCCGGCTCTCTGCACACATTGAAGCCAATCGGCCGTAAAAAGGGAAAACATTCCTCGCATCACAATTCGGGCCGGAGTTGGACTCCGATTCCAGTGAAGGCTCACCACTCAAAGGCCAATAAGTCGGAGCCGTCGGACGCCGCCAAACGTGTGGTCCGGGACTCCAGGAAATGGGATCCAAACCGATTGTCCACCGAAACGAAGTTCGTGTTGGGCTCGCGCGCCAACAAAGCGCTCGGTTTCGGCACAACTCGCGGACGGCTTTACACGAAACACGCGGATCTGTTTCGATATATCGGCGATCAGGAGGACAAACAATGGCTGCACGACAATCATCTGATGCCACCGGCGGGCGGACGCGCGTATCTACTCATCAAAGAGGATATACTGGATCTGATAGAGTCGGAGGAATATAAAGGCGCGCCCGGCGTTAACGCCAACGATATGGGCGAAGGTTTCACTGTACCCGAGAGTATGATCACAAAAATGGCCACAATTATGGATAACATGCGGAACAGCGATATGTCGCGCAAGAAGATCGAGACCAAGTCGCGTACGATCGCCACCAATAATACGTTGATGTCTTTGCAGGCATTCGCCGACAATTCCAACACAACTCAGTCGAACGACACGACGCCGAGAGAGCCATCGCTGGCGAGTGAGCCGCCGTCGGTGAGTCGTCCGGAGAGCGGTGCCGTCTCTCCGGCCGACGAACTCGAGTTCAATGTGTCAGAGATGCCATCGGCAGACCCCTCGCCCTTCAGTATCGGCGCCTCGTGTTTCGAGAGCGATGTCAGTCCTAATAACGACAATCCAGTGATATCTCCCATTCCATCAGACATTAGCACCAATACAATGAACGACATCTAATCTAAGACATTAGATCTCGACAATAGCCATACAGTTGTAGTAAACAACAACATATCGTACGGTATTTAACGACCATTTACTTACTCATCCAGAAATGCCATTAGTGTTCACACCTCTTATCACTCATCACTTCTTGTGGTCATGATTTGAGAGTTGATCCCAATTGTGACTAAAATCTAATATAAATATTGTATTTTATTTAATATAAAAACTAAATTTATTTGTCATTTTATTTTCATTTTATTTTACTTATAATTCAAATATAGTTTACATTAAAATTCATAAAATTCTATAATTTTAAAGTTTGTTTTAAAATATATGTATTAAAAAATAAAAAGGTTTTATTTATTGATTATAATTAACAATAAATGTTATTAAAAGTACATAAACAGTGGGCCATAATGTTTTTCAATGATGATAACAATAATTCAATTAATTAACTATATATCAGAGATTTGGAAACAATTCGCTATTTTTCATAAGAAGTTATGAAATATTTTGTTCAAATACTCGTCTATAAAAACATCTGCGAAGACATCAATCGTACAAAAAAATGCTGTTTTCATTATTCAATTCAGAAATCTTTGTTTTACTTAAAAATAACAATAAATGTGTCGTTTATTTGAATTATAGTTTCAAAAAGTTTTAATGATTTCGATTAAATGGTATTCTTATGCAGAATATTCGGTAAGAATTTTATGAATACATCGATACTTAAAATACTTTCTTAGGGTTTATAAGTTATTTTCATTACAAAAGTACGTACAATGATAGCAGTGATTGAGGAGAGAGAGAGAGAGAGAGAGA
Source organism: Medioppia subpectinata (assembly GCA_905368565.1). NCBI lineage: Eukaryota > Metazoa > Arthropoda > Arachnida > Sarcoptiformes > Oppiidae > Medioppia > Medioppia subpectinata. Next base: position 1,307 of record CAJPIZ010001944.1, on the reverse strand, counting down.
GAGAGAGAGAGAGGCCTAGAGGGGGTTTTAATATAGAGAGGTTTGAAAATATAATTTTAAAGTTGATATTTTTGTGTTTTCAAAGCTCAGGCTATAATACATGATATTATCATTTATTTTGTGCGATTCTGTAAAATAAATGTTGTCATAAAATATCCAAAGGATTGTTAATTTAATTGTATTATTTGTACGTATTTTCCATTTCCAACATTTAAAACTATTGTAAACTAAAATATGCAACAAAAAAGTCTATAAAACAGACGAATAAGTTATAAGAAAAATTGATTGTTTGTTTGAAAAACAATTAAATATAAAAACTATCGATAAATGCGTTAGTTTTAGAAATGAACAAAAAACACATCACTTTTATAGTACGGAAAAGAGTTTCTTTTCAGTCTTGAAGTCATTGGGAGACGGATTCAGATTCTTGTCGTCAATCATATCGTTTAGTGAACTCTTGAGGAAAAACATAATGACTTGTTTGGCGGCCGACGACTCCCGAACCACTTCGGGATTCGTTCGGATGTCTTCGACAAACACTTCAAATGGATTCTCACTACTCGTCTCGCTATTAGTGTCGGACTTCTCATCGACGGCGGCCGCAGTTGTGGGCGTTTCGGCCGATTTTACGCCCGAATCGATGGACACATTGTAATTGTTATCATGATTTTCATGATCTCGTTGGCGCTCTTCTTCATACGACAGTTTAGACATCTCTATCGCCAGCAATAGATCCATAGATGGATCGTAATTATAATCCGAGAGATATTTGTTGTCCACACTATTGACTTCGCGGTCTTCAGTCAAATATTTGCATTTAAGTGAACAGAAGTCGTGCTTTTGTCCGGTCCTCGGGTTCTGGACGCGGAGTTTCCCACAAAACTGATTACTGCAGACATCGGCGGCCGCCGCCGCCTCTGTATCACTAGGGCTTGCTTTGCAACTATTCTGTGGCGGCGTTTGATTATCACACTTATTGGAGTCTTCAGCGGTCGTGAGGACATCACTGCCATTACTGTAGTCGACGTGACAATCGTCGGGCCAGTCATATATAGCAAACAAATTGTTATGTCTGCCATTCTTGTCCTGAATCCATGAGTTCTTATCATTCAATTCACTTAACGATGAGATAATCGCCTGATTTATAAGACTGTTATCATTTTCATCGCATGGATTGTTGAGATTTTCCATTGAATCCAACGCCAGAACTCCTGGCAAACAGTGGCGGCGCTGGTGTTTGTTAAAACCCGGCGGTGTCTCCGGCGGTATCAGACCATTACATACGGCGGACAATAATTCAAGTCTTC